>CAJNOQ010000056.1:0-87327 GCA_905250885.1 Didymodactylos carnosus
CAAAATCAGTCGAACACACTTTTTTTAACATTAATCCTCCATACAATGGAAGTTAACTTCCATTGTATGGAGGATTAATGTTAAAAAAAGTGTGTTCGACTGATTTTGGCCAGGGGGATATACATATACTTTATGTATATACTCGAATAAAACAAATAGTATTGAAATATTACATAGTCTTTCTTCCATAACTGCTTTTTCGCATCCAATATATAAAAAATAAACAGACAGTAAAATATAAAATTTCTGTTTAACTTGGTACTTTCGAGTTTGTTAATGTATATTCTACACTTCAACTTTATTCAACAATTAATTAAATATGAGGTTCACATTTTCGTCGGTTTGTTTGTTGTTAAAGTTTTTCGGATTCACTATTGACTCGTGACAGTAGTAAGTCTTTGCTATCTGAACTAGGCCATAAAAATATACGATACGTACAGTCACCATATAAATAAATTACTCTTAGACAGTTCTACTAAGAAAAATAGCTTGTTTGAGTTAAAAGATGCGTGTGCCCACACGACGGCTGGATCTGCCACTGGTTGACAAATTAATATCTGGTTCATCGAACGCTAATCAATCAGAATAATGCAGAAAATATACGACGATATTAATAGTAGTAAAATCGTTCAACCAAACGCACACCTGAATTGATTTAGAAATGGATGATGCATCGCATACAGTTAGTATTGACAATATCATTCGTAAAATGTTCAAGTAAATTCTCCATCGGCATATATCCTACAAATAAGTAGAAGACAATGCTATGTTTTTATCTGGCTGCTATTCAACTCGATTTTGCATAAAAAATTTATTGATTTAAATTTGTTGGATAATGATTTATTTAGATATGAATCCGTATATATTATGATGCACAGAATGATTAATTAAGGGACTACAAATTAGTCATTCCAAAATATCCAATAACTATCGAAATGTGCCCATATCATCGGCAGAAAAAAAATAAAGTTAATTTAGAGTTGCTGAAAAGTGCGTTTGCGTATTCAGTATACTCGATAACTCAATAGATTTTCTATTTTTGATGAGAGGTACTATCAAAAGTTTAGGAAAAGTATTGTAACTAATATTATTTTCACATGGAAATGTTTTTTTCGCCGTTTTGTTTGAAAATTTTTTTTAAACTTTTGATAGTACCCCTCGTCAAAAATGGGGAAAATCTTCTGGGTTATCGAGTGTACTGAAAATGAACTTTATTTTTTTCTTCACGTTGACATTACTTTTGTATAGGAGAGAGGGGAGAGAGTATCATGACGTCTGTACCATTTCAACCATCTTGTAACATTAATAGGATATTTTATATAAACCGTTTATCGAATTACAAATTTACTCGGAAATCTATCGTTCAACTCAACCATTTGAATATCTAGATTAAGGTAAAACGGTCCTATGTTTTTCGAATAATATAAACAAGTGATAGATACTAATTGTTCAATCATAGCTATTCTCTTTTCCTTCACTTGTTCTACTAACAAAACAATATGTGGGAGGATCAGTCCCTGTCCCGCTGAAATGATTGCTTTTTTTAGAGTAGGAGAAATCTTGTGCACTATCGTTTCTGCAGTGAATTCTTGAGTATGACATTCTCGTAACATAATGTTTGAAGAGTATTTTGTTAACAACAGTATTTTTCAGAGCTAAACTAAAAAGATTTCAACTGTAAAGACCACTAATAGATTTAAAACTGTTTTTTGAAAGTTAAAAGTTGAGAAGACTTCTAAAAAAGTTGATATATTTAAAACTCTAGTTATAACTGTGAACTCGAGTTGATCGATATAACTGCGGTTGAACGAGTTACAACTCCAAATGGATAGAGTGATAACTATTCCAACTCCCGTTATAATTGCATCAGTTTTAGTAATGACTACCAACTCAAAATAAAATTATAAAGGCTCATTTCAGTTTGTATTACAGTTACAGTTCTAACTAAAGTTGAAATAGTTATAGCTCTCCCTACCGCAGTTATATCAATCAACACTATCACCGTGCTTAATAGTTATAACTATTGTACTAAAATTTAAATTAGTTATAACTAATTTCAACTCCAACTAGTTAATTTTAAACCCATCAGTGGTAAAGACTAAACAAAACTGCAAACAAAAGAGAAAGAAACTTTTATCTGATTTGAATATAACACTCTAATAGTTTATAGTGAAGTGCGCATAAATACTCTGCATACAAACATACATCACAGAGAATCAGTTTTACTTGATGATGAATCATGCAACATAAAAATTATTGCTTATTGAGAATTATTTTAATTATCGTTTGTGTGTGTATAAGTTATATCAAAAATAGAATATGGATATAATAGAAAATAAATGGCACTATTTCTAATATATCTAATCTAATTTTCGACTGCAGAAAGGGGAATATCCGAAGCAAACACATCGATTCGATGAACTATTGATAGAAAAGTGTGCGGCTCCAAGTTATGCATTTCTTGACTATGGAACGTTTTTAAAAGATCAGTTTTCCTAAAAGTATGACTGTCCCCGAACTAGAGCTAAAGCTATAGTTGCGAGATAAGGTAAAAAGAAGTTTAATTTGTACTATGACACATATTTCTATTTTATCAGGCGAAAGAGAACAACTGTCAGATATTTCTTAAAAAATAACATCAAGGTCAAAAGATTTTAACAATTTCATTTCATAAGAATTCTAATGAAAACCGATATTATAATTAATAGAATATATGTATGCATTCTCTTCTTCTGACAACTTAAATGTTTTTTCCGATCAGCATCATTTGTTAATGGACTTTTCTTTTTTTTTCTTTTTAAAGTCATAAAATGTGATGTACTAGATACAGAGATAATTTAGTGAACATGCATAGAAAAAAAAATGCTAATTATTTTTTTTCAGACCATACCATTTTCTCTAGGGTAATAGATAAAAATTACATAGATACATTAGATTTTATATATCGTGTTCAAAAATATGAACAATGCAACACAAAAAAAAAAAAATAATAATAATAATAAAACATAAACTAGCGGAAAACAGATAGAAAGAGAAGATGAGAAAATATTTTATTCTAATTCTGATCATGTCAATATTCATTGATCGCAATAATAATAAATTGGCATCAATTTCATCGTTTGCTTCTACGACTAGACTTGTTATTTTTTTAAACTATAAATAAGTAAGTTGATTTTTTCATATTCTATTAGGAACTTTTATAGTCATTGACATTATTAGAATAAAAATTTTAAAACCAATGCGGCTATCATGTTAAGAATTTTAATAAAAACTTTATTAAAATTCTTAACATGATAGTCGCATTGGTTTTAAAATTTTTATTCTTAACTTTGCCCATAAACTCGAAAAACATTATTGACATTATTAGAAGAAGTATGACTTTTGTACATCAACTGGGTATTACTAATAACTTATCTGTTTGCTTTAAAAATTTGATTTTTGGAAAACTTCTTATTATATTATTCACTTTATTATTAAAAAATTGTAATTTAAAATGAACAGTATATCATTTTAGAGGCTAAAACTTTGACTATGTTGATTTTTTTCTCAAAAACAAAAAAAACACAGAACATTTGCTAAATTTTTTGTTTATTTCTGAACTATAGTAGAAACATGTCTAGCTTGTTTCTTGCTCTAATTGGACGGTTTTTTTTTTTAATTAAAAAACAAACTTCTTATTTTAACAGTTTGAACACATTTCGATTAAAAATTCTAAATATTTTATAGAAAAGTGATAATAAGTTTTCATTTTCTCTTAAAAATTTCCCTATCAAAAACGTCTCGCTATTTCTATAGATGTATACAAATGATAAACTATTGTCTTGTTCAAGATTTTTCTATTTATTTTTGACATATTTTTTTTTTTCTTCTACATTCTTTATGATTTAGTTCATCTGCCCTCTGTTGATATAATTCTATATTAGTTCTCGTCATCATTGATGTAATCAAATTAATTTAGAACAAACCACTTTAATGTACATTGAGAGATAGATAGAATAGAATAGAAAGAAAAACAGACATAGACAAAAAAAAAAATGGTTTTTATTTGTTTTGTTTTTTATGGTAAACAAATGACAAATTTTCAAGCTGTCTCTTTTTTTTTGTTATTTGATCAAGATTTTCTTTATGTAAATATTCGTTATTGCTCCATAACCCCCAAGATCTTTAAAGAAAAAGAAAACATTAGAATAGCAGGAAATATAGGATGAAAACAAAAGTAATAGAGCCACTCATTTGTAGACTAGATCTCATCATATTAAAATCGCACCATGAGCATCATATACTAATGAGTACCATTCTATATAAGATATATTCAATAGTTGAAACAAGAATGGTTAACTCATCTACTTATTCCTTATGGAAAAAAAACCTCGATGATCCTATATATTTTTGAATATAAAATAATTGAACAATTTTAATCATTATAAATAATATAGAATAAGAACATTCAAATTTTAACTATGAATAATAATAAAGTATGTCTTGAAGATTTTAAACATTATTCACTATGAAACAATTAGATAAATAATCTAAATAGTTTAAATCCCGTTGTTCATAAGAAAAATAGTACAATTAAAAATGTCTATGTCGAATGAATGTTGATTAATACACTCACTCACAGACAATTCGGAAATTGTTAATTAGTAACTAACAACAATATTTAGCCTATTATTTTGAGTATATCCATAATAATTGAGAATAAAACTTGTGAATGACCGTTTTTTTCTTCTTCTTCTTCTTTTTTCTTCTTCTTCAAATGAATGTCTCTTACTCTTTCTTAACCACAAGATACAATAGTTCATTAAAAATTAAATAGAAGACTTTTTTAAGGCTAATAAAATAATTTTAGAAGAAAATAGTCGATTTTATCTGTTTTTTAGCATAACTTCTGATGAATGGAAAAATAACAACAGGGAGATGAACTCGGTTGACATTGTGAACAATTTTTTTTAAAGCGAATTAAACTGACATAACATACTCTTGAAATATTTTCGATATTTCTTTTGATACTTACTGTAGATATTTATTTCACTCAATTTAAAATATAGTTATTTATTTATTTTTTTTGCTTTTACATTTTTTTTGTCCGTTGGTACAAAAAAGAATCTGTTTTAGGTAAATATAAAATAATGTAGTTTTTTATTTTTTAATTCTATGGGGATCAAAATTTTCTCATAGAGACGAATTAATTTTTAGACTCTGTAAACGTTGCACACACACACACACACACACATTTTATACATAATACAATCTTTCATTTATCATATCGAATGTCTATTCCTCATGAGTAGTGAGCATAAAAAAGAAAAAAAGAAAACGAATTTTTAAATGCTCAATAAAGGTAAAAATCAGAATTAAATCTGGAGAAAAAGATAACAGAAAACGAATTTCTATTATTGAAAGTTGAATTTTTGTTAATACTTAAAACATTAGAAAGTTTTATGACATTCTAAAATTATTAGAATGAAAAACATTCGTTCTAATTTTAAAGTATTTCTTTTTGTTTTTATTTTTACTTCTCTACTATCCAGAAATGAGTTTTACTATAATCAGTTAGACTAGTAATTTTTTTTCTTCTTCTCTGCACCGTATGTCTATTAACAGAGAGAGAGAGAGAGAAAGAGAGAAAGTTACGATATTATATTATTACATAAAACAATGTAGCTTTCTATTTTTTTGTTCTTCTTTCACTTTAATCTATTTTGCTCAAAATATAATTGCAAAGAAGAAGATGAAACACAAAATTGCTGAATTTTTAGATACACTTGAAAAATAAAAAAGCATTTCTACAGATTTCTGTAAATGAAAAAGAATTTCTCATCCTGTTCTACTCTATATTGAAGATTGTTTGGGTTCTTTTCTTCACCAACAAAAAAAAAAAAAAAAAAAAAACTATATAAAGAAGAAAAGTCTGTATTACCCATGCCATGTATCTCAGACAACCGGACATATGAGAAAAAGAAAAGTAGTCGAAGTAAAATTGCGTAAAAAAAAAACCAACAAAAAAAAAAAATTTTTTGAACGTCATAGTTAATAGTATATATCTTTAATTTATGATATAAAAATTATTTATATGCATGAAAAAGTTAACATTAAGAGAAATTTTCTATTTTTATATATCTATGTCCATATACTATTACTCAACAATAAATAATTTTGTTCACATGTCTAACTAATGTATCATATTAAAAGAAGAAAAAAAAATCGAATTAAATTTTTTGTTTTTTTTTGTTTTTTTCAAGTCAAGAAAGAGATTATTTTTATATGAAAGAATAAAAAAAATTTCTTTTACTAACAAATTTTTCCGAAAAACATCATAAACTCTTTCTTTATCTATTTTTAATTTCTTCTATAAAATATACAGTATACTTTGAAGTACTCATTATACACAGTAGTAGGTGAATTAACTGTATGTCGATCTCCTTACAGAGTTAAGTGATACTAGAGGAAAAATCTGGAGTATTCAAAGTGATATATAATCATTATTTTTATATGAACATAGGTTTTTATTTATTTAAACTTCTTTTAGCATGCTTGTGAGAAAGTATCGAAAATAGTCTCACTTTTTCTTTGAAGATTTTGAATATTTTTTTACAATTTCAAATTTTAATGTCGTAAAACGGTATCTTTTTCTCTGAACGAATTATCAAATATCATATTTTTGTTTCATTTTATCTCTCGTTTTCGCTAAACTCAAGTAATGAACAAGTCTACGTTCTTATTTATTTTAGATTTTCATTTATATGTACAATGTATGATGATAATAAAATTGACGAGGACAATACGAGTGACTTACCCGATCCTAATATGTATCTACAAATATTAATTAAAACATCTAAAATAGATCAAAAACGTTTTGAAAATGAAATTGATCATTTACTTGAATTATCACGTACCCATGATATGAAATTGTGTACAAATATCATTTTAGAGGCTTATAAATACGATCATTTTGATATATTAGAAACATTATTAGAGAGAGAAGCATATTATTCGGGTATTCCAGGTTTAACAGGCTTACATGCAGCATCCGGTTATAGTCTCTCAAAAATTGTCAAATATTTATTAGAGAAAAAACGCGTTGATCCAAATATTGAATGTACATTTGTTAAAAATGATCAATTAGCAGGTAAAAAGTCATATTTATGTTGTAGTAAAAATTAAAAATTCAATCTTTACTAGTACATATTAAATACATATGCCTACATATGTGATAAAATATGGATTTTTATTAGTTAATGCTCAGAAAAGGCACCTTTACTTTACAAAGTATGAAAATAAGATAATAACATGCAATGGGGTGTTTCTAAACATAAAAGTGGGTGAAAAAACAAAATACTGCTAGAGAATATGACATTAGGACTGTTTTCTTAGTCATTAACACCATTGCTCTTGGTTTTTGTTGTTTTTCATTCACTTTCATATCTGAAAATGCCCCGTTGTATGTTATAATCTTATTTTCACACTTTGTAAAGTAGAAGTGCCTTTTCTGAACATTAACTAATAAAAATCCATATTTCATTAGATATGTAGGCATGTGCATTTCACTGAATTTCAAGTTTCACTCAATATAGAGGATAAAAATCATTTTTGAAATATTAATACAGCGAAATTGTATAGGTATTACTCCGTTACATTTTGCATGTGGGATTGGTCCAGAATATCTTGTACAAGAAACAACAGAAACTGTTCATTATTTATTACAATTCGGTGCTAATGTTCAGAAAACAACATCACGTCTTGATTCAGCTTTACATTGGGCATCCAAATTCGCAAATGAAGATGTTGTACGTTTACTATTAGACTATAAAGCCGACGTTAACGCAATCAATTGTCTCGAATATTCACCATTATCAGGTAGTTGATCACTTGATGTTAACATTTTTTTATTTTTAAAATAATATATTTTCAGAAGCATGTTTTTATGGAAATTTTGATATATGCCGTTTATTAGTCCAATACGGTGCAAATGTTAATGTGAAACAATGTGACGATCGTTCTCCCTTACATCTTGTTGCACGTGGTAAACAAAAATCTTTATTTTAACATTAACTCATCGATATTTATCATTTCTATTTATTTAAAGGTTTATTGAGTGAACATGATGCAATACGGACAAATTACAATTCTATAATTGTTAAAAAATTAAGTGATCGTCTAGAAATTGTTAAATTTCTTCATGAAAATGGTGCAATATTAAATTGTTATGATAAAGATGGTCTTACACCATTAATGTATGCATGTTCAAGTGGTAATTATCCACTTGTACAATATCTTGTTAAACAATGTACAAATTCAAATTCAAATATGATTAATGAACGGTCAAAAACAGGTGAAACATGTTTAATGTATGCAATAGAATCGGGCAATTTAGATACAATTCAGTTACTACTAAATAATCATGTCAGTATTAATGATCAACATGAACCATCGTATTTAACAGCGGCATGTTTTTATGGTTATCCAGATATTGTCAAAATATTTGTCGATCTCGGATTAGATGTAAATGAATTTGGTAAGTGCATCATACACTTGTAAAGTCTATCATTAGTTCTGAAAGGGATATGCAGTATTACAATCATCCTCTTCATTTTCTAGGTCAAAGTGTTGATGGTGTTATTTTTAATCCAATTTATGCTTGTTGCCATTCAGGCTCAGATAAATGTCTAGAATTATTATTAGATGCTAATGCTAAAATTGATTGGCAAACGAGTCAAGGTAAACAAAGATGACAAAAAAGTTTTAATTACACAGTTAATAAACATTATCTGATAGCTCTTATTATGAGTGCTTTAACATGTCACATAGTTTCTTTTATGTTTAGGTACAACTTGTTTACATGCAGCTTGTTATTCGGATAAAGCATCTATAAAATTAGTCCAATTATTATCTGATTATGCACAATCAAAATCAATACCGTTTGATTTAAATTTATCAACAGTATCAGGTGAAACCCCGTTATTAATGGCAATCGAACGAAATGATTATGATCTAAGTGAATATTTATTGAGCAGAGGAGCTAATCCAAATATGTCAAACAGAGATGGTTGTTATCCACTCCATTTAGCTTGTTATAACGGTCGACCGGATATTGTACTTCTATTGTTATCGTATAATGCTGATATTGAGTATTCAAATGCAAATTATCCACATCCATTAGTTATTACAACATATAAACGTGATCTATTATGTTCAAAAATTTTAATTGAATCAACAAAATGTTCTGATCATTCTGTACATGATGCATTAATCGAAGCATTAGAAAAAAGTTTTGATGATTTAGTGACTGAAATAATTGATATTCGACCCTATTTAATACCGGATGATTTAAAAGATAAAATAACGTTAACATTAACAGAAGATAAATTAAATCGAATGAATTTAAATGATAATGATGACGATGATGGTGATGATGATGGTGATGGTAATGGTGATGATGATGATGATGATGATGATGATAATGATACTGAAGAGCAACAGAATGATGTAGAACAAGAAGATGAAAGTAAATATGAACTGTCTACCAATGATATTAGTAACAACATTAGAAAGCGTCCACAAACAATGGATTAACTGAATAATCAATTATATAATAAAATGATTGTACGAATGAATTCCACATTTCTCACTGCCATGCAGTCATAAAAATATGATGTTTTTCTAACAGTCAATAGTAGATCACATTTTCAATGTAGTCATCTTGTACAACATTTTCAAATCTAAACCTCCAGAGTAGAGCAATACTATGAGTTATACTGCCTGTCAAACTCATCCTAATCACATGTTCAACGTGTTGACTGTATCTTCATTTTTTTTTCTCCTCAATATTCTACATTTTTATTTTATCACACTAAACACTCACTATTCAACAATCAACTTTTAAATAAAACAAGTCAAATGTTCTGCATTTTTAGTCAAAATTCATTTTGTTTGTTTTTTTACATTGTTTTTATGTTTTAACTTTTTTCTTGTTGCATTTTGTTTACACTGTTGTTGTTTTTATGTTTAAAATTTTAACATAGTATAAAGGATAATGTCAAAAACAAAAAAATAATACCAGTATCTGTTGTGAATATTTTTACTTTTGAATAAGTTAAAAAATCCACAATTATCATAGAAAATATATGTATACTACTTAAATAAAAAAATGAATCCCTTTAAAAACAGTATAAATTGAATAATAAAATGTAGATCTTATCCTAAGTTTGTCCTATAAAAAACAAACACTCTCTTAAGATCACAGAGACATAAAAATTTTTATAAATTTAATATACTTTGATAATTTTATGTAAACAAGAATTTGAAGCATTTTCTAACCGAATCTAAAATATTAAAATCCCCACAAACCAATAACTCAGTCATTTCTTTTTTAACATATTGATAACAGCTTTATCATTCAAGCAACAATGTATCGTAGACAATAAACCATTTTAATAACTCTTATGTTTTCTATAAATTCCTCTGAGCTTTTAAAATCTTGAATATAGCCGTGAAACAGGTTCTTTAATTGGGCAATCAGGACATCCTGGCACTGGGCAATATCTGAAAAAAGAATTTGATAGCTTTTTGACCGCAAGTTTTTATAAGATTTGGTAGTTAAATATAGAATAAGATCATAGGTTTTCCGCGGTTCGGGTATTGTGTCGGATTTCTTGCGAGTCCCAGGACGGGCACCCGTTGACTATTGGTAGCCTTGAAAACGGATGGACTATAGGTAATTGATCATGCTGAGTCTTGTGACAATATTTGCTTTTAGAAAAAGTTCTAAAAGTCTACCGAAAAGTGAGTTTTACGAAAATTTGGATTTTCAAGCTGGTTTCAGCTATTAAAAAATTCACTTTTCACTCAATAAACATCGGAACGAGTTCAGACCTTCAGAATATAGAGTATTTAAGCTATTCTAGCCTCTTTTTGCGCCTGCGCTTAAAAAATGCGCATAAAAAATGTTTACATAAAAGTCTAATTTGGCTATAAATGACATCCATATCAACGTTCACTTACTTAAATATCATGATTAATAATTTGTAAAGCATATTTGCGAAGTGAATGTATCAGTGATTATAAAAATAATTTTTTATAGCTCTCAATTAAACTATCATTATATTGTCAAATGATTCAGTTATAAATAATGTTGTTATCTATATATCTTAGTAATTCCTAAAACACACAAATTCATTATAAAAATTGATCTTTTGTATACTATTCTGATATAAATGGAGAATCTAAATTGAAGGTATTTATTAAAAACTTTTTAAACAAATATCTTTAAGACTTATCATAAACATTATGAATAGGCCAATCTTCAGGAATAAACAATCTTATTGGTGGGTTTAATCATTTCCATTCTGTTCAGCCACTAAAATATATGTTGTAAAATATATATGATCTAATAGCCTAATCGATAAGCAAGATGTTTTAATTTTTTAATACCACATAAACTTAAGACTACCTCAATAATTTTTACTAATTTAGTGATTTTAGGGTATTAAATTGTAAAATCACATACATTCTTAAAAAATACACATATTTTTAATATATTTAATTTATAGATAATTCAATTCCAAAATATATTTAAATAAGCGGATTTATTTGATTCCAGCTGTTTTGCTTCTTAGGGTACTTGTAAATACAACGAATGTGATGAGAAGAGTTATACAAGTCTTGGCTCTGATAAGTGAATTTTTGTGATGCTTGCTAAAAATCGTGGCATCGAGGCCTTTTCCAAAAGTGAAGTTCTGACACATCTTGGCGTGCGTTTTGAACCTGTTTTAAAAATTTCTGAACCTGTTTCTTCTGGCCAGGAGCTTCTCAGTCGAACAGTGCTTATTCATCTTAACAAACCTGAAGATAAGTTTATATTCATTATCAGTGCGATTCGAAAACTCTTCAAAGCCGTGGATGGACTCATTTCTCCTGACAACATCGATCTTCCTTCCAATCACGAGCTTTATACAGAAGAGTGATTAGTGAATCGTGAGATTTATGAGTTTATTAACATTTTTTATAAGCTGTTACAAACCAACAACCTCTTCTGTGATTGAAATCGTTGACTGCATTGAACAGATATGCTTTGTTTCTAATGTAGGAAGCGTTGCGTTGATTACTTTTGCAAAATGGCTAAATGTTGAAAATATCTGCCTTTAAAGATGACCATACACCTGCTTTTTAATTGCTTTTATTAAAAATCGGTGAGAGCATGAGCCGCCAAGGTTGAATAGATTGCTCTGATGTTGTTTTACAAAATTTATTAATGTTCGTAAAAGATGATTCAGCTGATCAAACGATAGATTGTGTGATCAGAGGATGTGCCAATATTGAAGAAAAGAAGCATTTTGATATTTTTGTTAAATTTTCATATGGTTTATTTACTACAAATATTAACTTTGTAGAATCTAGGAAAAGGGAGAGAAAATTTTTAGAATTTATATCTTTTTATCATAACAGCCTCCAAGCGTATTACAAAAAAAAACGCTACATGGGGAAATGGCTTTTGGAGGCTCGGAAGGTGTTATTCGTAATCAGCTCGTTAAGCTGAATCTGAATATGTATAATAATGTCAAAAACAAATTTCATTTGAAGTTTGCATTACGTGCATCTTACATATGGATAATATCGTGTTTCTTATATAATAGCTTGAGTCAACGAACTGCGTACCGACATTCGTATTTTCTAAGTTTACAACTGTTCCATGAAGCGTTGGTTTTGGGGCTGATGAATCAAACTGAAGCGTATTAACGATTGAGTTTTCCTCCTGGGCCATTCTGCATTCACTGCAATAGACAGAACCCCCAGTTGAATCGATGTGGATATTATCTGATTGGTGCAAATCATAGCAGAGGTATTAAAAATTTTTAAAACTAATCCATATATACATATAGAACTATGTAAACCCTGCCACCAGCTGTTATTAACAACGCACTGAAGAGCAGTATCTACAGTACTACGACGATCTGAAATGTTACTCTGTTTTAAGAGGTCTTTTAACGGTTGACGATAGTACTGTTGTAATGTTAAGTAGAGTGGACTTGGATCTCTTAGTTGTTCTTCCACTGTAGCTGTAGACAACTGATCTTCATATCTTCATATGTTCGCCAGATATCATCAAATTTCTCGTTGATCGTATCATCCTCATCATCAAATTCGAAAATGAACTGAATAGCTAACGAAAGTATAGGATTATCTTTCAGATAGGTAATACCGTATTCAGCTGTAAGTGTTAGAATTTTATCGTACAAAGTGGCTGAATCGTGTTTCTGTTGTTTCAAGTATTCTTTAAATCATGTTTCATTGTCTGTAACTGACTGATACCATTCTTGTTCAAAATACTGTTTCAGTAGGTTTTAGTAGATCACTCTTCTCCATCATTTGTTCCAAGTAGACAACTTCTGCAATTCTACTTTTCTCATTTATTAGTGCTTGACGTCCTTTGATTTGTAGCTGTTTAATGATTATTTCCGAATCAGTTGAATCGTCTAGTTCAAGAATTTCTGATATTTGGTCATAATCAAATGAATAATTTGTTAAGGACAACGAAGAGGATGATTTCAAATCGTTCATGCCCATTTTCTTAATATTATCTGCTAAAAGAAGCAGAAAAAAACAAGATCACAGTATTGTTTAGCAACGAAGACAATAGTTCAACACTTCGGCGTGCCACTTCGCACATCAGCCATCTATGTATAGTATTGAGCTATATTATGTAATTTATATATAACACGGGAATCGACAAAACAAATTGTGATCTTGTCGTCAACGAATCTTGCCACTTCAGACAAGAATCTTTAACGAAAAAAGATGAAAAATGAATAAAAAATTAAACAAATGATTTTCAATATGTCATGAATCTTTCATAAGTTTATATTTTACTTATTTCTGAGATGTCTATGCTTTAATAAATCATGAAATAACTAGATCACGCTTAGTGAGAAAAAGAATTTGTTTTCATATGATTTGTGTGTGACCTTTGTTCACATTCAATCATGATCCGTAAATCAAAAGGTGTTTTATATTTTAAATACGTTAAAAAAATAGCGCAAGCACCACAATAAGAATAATAGAAAAGAAATAAACAAGAAGAAAAACCATGTACACTTTTTTTTAAACAGATAAACAAAATATATAATAAATAATAAATAATAATGTATCTATGCAAGACATTTGAGATGTTCAGAACAACTATTGATATATTTTCGATAAAAAAACAAACAATAGATAAATTATCAACACACATACGCAGTTAATTAAATAAAACAAAACGGTAGACTTTAGAGTATTAGGCAAGGTAAGATAACTCGGTAGTCCGTCAATTATATTTTTCATGAAGAAAAGCAATTATATGAAAAAGTGGATACATTGTACGGATGTTTTCTATTGGAAATGTTACATTTTCTTCATTAACAAACAAAATAAATTAAAAGGCATTCGTACATAAATATCGAAAGACATACTGTATAATTGCACGGAAGCTAGTTTATGATCACTGTAATCGAGAATTGAATGAGAGAAATAGAAAGGAACAGAGAGCCTCTAAATTTGACTAGTAGGCGAATTTTAAAATTAAAAAAGTAAAAATAAATTAAATAGAACCTAAATGCCAAACAATCAAATGTGATTTTCCAACTGTTGACGATTGTTCATTTTCTTCATTTGTATTATCAATATCACCTACACGAAAGTCAATGTAGCCCTCTCCGCCACTTAATACAAGTATATCATTTGCAAATGATAATGATAAATCGGATGAAGTTGTTGGAGAATGATCAGAATTTGATGAAATAATGTCAGTTTCTGAATTATTTATATTGTTTTCAATAAGTAATTTTGAGGGAGGATTTCCGGGAACAGCCACAAAAAATTTAACAGCATCTTTATAACCGTGAAATGATAATTGAGCATTATTCATACTACAGTAGGGTATAGTAGATGACGATTGATCATAAACACGAACAACAGAGCCTGGTTTCATTGATGTTGGTGAATTTTGTTTACTTGAAGTTGAATCTAAATATATTAAAAATTACTAAATGTTGAACACTTAGGGAAAAAAAATGAGAAATACTTACTCTCGGATAATGGGACGGATATAATAATTCCATTGCCTGTTCCAATCCAAAGTCTTTTACAAGCGATATTAATACAACTGATATGTACAAAATAGAGTCCAGCCTTTTCTGTAGCTAAAATAGATGTGAACAGTCTAATTTTGGACGATTCAATTAAAAACACACACTTACTGATCATTTTTTCTACATATGGCTGTACATCAACATCTTGTAAATGTTGATAATTAGTTGCATGATATAATTGTAATGTACTACTCAAACGAACGGATATCCAAACACCTTTACCCGACCATGTCATATGTTGAACAGCATGTTCAACTCGTGGATGAACATCAAATTGTTTCTGTAAAAATGTATGTAAATAAAACTGAATGATACCTACTATGATCAGTCAGTGAATAACTTACGATTATTTCTAATGTTTGAACATCGATTACATAAATACGATTCATTACACCGCACCAAATATGATCCAATACATTAATTAAACATCTCACTGATTCACGAGTTTTACCAGTTGTAATTAGATGAAAGTTTTTTAAATTCCATGTTCCATCTAAAATCGATAATACTTTGTTGACACAATAAATGAAAGAATACGGTTGAAATGCAACTTTGTCAACAGATCTATTATGTTTTGTACATCAAGAAAAAATCTTGGCTTGATCACATACCATTATTTCGACGAAATATAGCAATTTTCTCATTGGCCAGAGCAACAAATACACGCCCTCGTACGTGTCTAAGAATAAATTGATTTTGTTATAGATATTTCTAAAGTAATCAATCGCCATGAAACTTACACAATACTGTAAATGGCATTTTTTAACCAAACTTTTTCAATAGTTGTTCTATAATCACCAACAGCTGAATGAAGATATAGCCTAAATGAACAAGTAATAATCGAAATTGATTTTAATTTTATTTTTTTATTGCTATTCTTACCATCCATCACCCGATCCTAGCCATACTGTTGGATATTTCGTTGAATACATCGGTTTTTTAGTTTCATTTTGGATGTCTGAAAAGGAAAAGATATTTTATACATTTTTGTACAAGAAAAAAACATAGATGCTTCACCTGCTATTGCTGCTATCGATTGCTCGGAATCTACAAAAAATATTAGAAAAACAAAATATATATAATAATAATTCAAATAAAAAAACCCAAGCAAGCAACAGATCGTCTTTTAGCAACGTTTACTACACGTTGATTTAACAACAGTAATATGTTTTGAACCACAATAGAAAATGGGATAAATATTATAAGAGAATTGTAAAACATTATTTCAAAAACATGATATATTCACAGCAATGGCCTGATGTTCATTAGAACAGCTGTTTTGTATTTATTGAACTATCATAGCGGAAACACAGCGGAATAAGATACGAGTTTCAATCGAGCAAGCAAATTCTACTTGTAGGTAATTCAAGAAATGTCCATGATGATGAAACTGTTCTTGATCGTAACTTTCGTGTCCTTTTTTCTAAAAATATGTATATGAGATAAAAGGAAAAATTTCTTCGTAGTTCTGAATGATTGTTTATCAGTTCAAAACTATACTGCTCAGCATGTTTTAATCACAATGCTCAACACTAACATACTTACTAAATGTAAACGGAGTAGTAGCGTCAGATGGTTTTATCTCTGAAGGAAATATTTCAGATATACTTTGATTATCTATAATCGATAATAAACAAAAGGTTTTCATTTATGATCATGTACTAATATATTTAGAAATATTATCTACCATTCAACGTCGTTTTTGCTTCAAAATGTTCGGTTGTCTGAGATTTTTGTTTCCAATGTTCATCATCTACAGTATAATCAGAAGAAGCTGGTCCTAAATAGAAAATCATAGTTGAACAAATATATATATATATATAAGAGAAAAAAAAATATTATATACCTGGTACACTTCCTATAGCGTATACTACGGCTTTTCCTAAAGTGAATGTATCAATAATTTTGTCCGCTTTATTCGAATCGATAATTGTTATCATTGCATTTAAATTACATTTGGATGCTATCCATAAGAGAGATGAGAGTTTTAGACACGGTTCATCAACCATTTGATTATAAGACTCAATTAATTGTTTATTTAATTGTTCAACAGATGGAAGGGATGATAAATCAACATCATTTTGATTTGTAGATAAATTATCATCTGTCGGTGCACCAGTTAAATCAATTCCAACAGCACACCAAATCTAGATACACGTTGTGAATGATATATTTTTCATCTATGAGAAGACTTTAGCAAACTTACTTGCGTTAATTCATTTGTATTATATATTGGTCGACAATACACTGGTACCGGCACATTCAAGTGCACTTTTCCATTCGATTCAGATAATTTTAATTGATCTTTCGAGGGTAAGCTCCAACCATAAGCTTGTTTTCTATTGTCGTCTTTAGGAATCAATGAATTATTTCTGCGCTTTACGGGTGATGATACTGTATTACTCCTGTTCATGTTTGGAGTTGATTCCATAACGAGACTATAAATAAATAAATACAGTTCATAAAATAAAACAGATTCATGTTTAAGTCTCTTACGTTTCACTGTCCGAATGCGTTCGTTCTATTGGTAAATTACCAGAATCACTTTGAAATGATGTATTATTGGTATTTGGAGCTAGTTGATCACTTGTATGACTGTATTTTATATTTCCGGGGGTGGGTGTTAACAAACGTTTTGTCATTTTTTCGGGCGGCGGTGTTATGGAACCAAATAAGCCAGAAAAACTAAAAAAGTCATCAGAACATAAGGAGATCGCACGAGAAAATATCGAGATGACAGAGGAAAATAATTAGTCTAAGACTTTCTAGAAGAAGTCGCTTCTATTAAAGATGGAAACGGTGGATGTAAGATGCTCTCCTCAGTTCACACAGTAGAGATCTAGATGAATTCCGCTCGCAAACATTGTGTTGTATCTCTCTCATATCTTTTCAATATTGTTCATCGATACACACAGCAGGCATTTTTCTATAGACCAGGCGGACATGTGGTTTTTTTAACTCAGAAAGAGACCATTTTTGCTCAATACTACTTTATTACGTTTTAAATATTATTATAAATTTAAAAAACCCAAATTCAGAAAAAAAAATTTTAGACGAAAAATCCCTGAGGGAAACCCTTGCCCTAAATTTTTGTCGAAAACGTTTTATTCAAAAAATGAACAAGTTATACATCATTCGATGCAGTTTTATGCGCTGATTCCAAATGTCATATTACTTTTTTTATACAAATGTTCCTGACCTGAGAAGAACCGATTTTACCTAAAAACCCAGAGTTTTTTTTTAACTAAGAGACAGAAAAAGCTGCATAAAGCTGTATGAAGTATAGATACATGACATGTCGACGGACATTTCCGGTGTAATTTTGAGTCAGATTCGACCTTGGATGTTCGTGAATATCTTATTACATTCTAAGTCCTCGTTTGGGAACACGATCGGTTTCGAAAAAATGTGTTTTCTCCTCGATCGAGGGATCTAAGCAAAATACTTAGACATGGGTGAATAGGTGAGAGTTTCTAGATTAAGAAAGTGTAATTTTTATAAATTCAAACCGGCTTAGTTCAATATAAAAAATGATTTTTTTGCGAGATCGTTAATATCTAGGCCATTATTTGCAGATAACTTTTTTATTGAAAAACGAGCACTTTGGAACAAAAATTTTAACCTTATTGGATAACCCGTAAATTGAAGTGAATTTCACACTATTCGAATCTTAAAAGAGAGCCACTTTCGATTTTTCGTCAAATGTTCGCCTGAATGCCTACGGTGCGATACTCTTAGAATGTTTCCCGGTACAATTGTCTCTAGTTGATGATGATGATGATTCAATATTATTCTATATTACATCATATATATAGCATCTCACTAATTTGATGTCACAATAGTGTTGTTGATGGTAAACAAGATGTTGGGGACAGAAACTGTTTTGTTCGAACAGTCGATTAGCTGAAAGACTTTTATTAGTGTTTCTTTACTTTTAGAATACGCTGACTATAAACAAAAGAATATTCTTTTAGAGGTTAGTTGGATCATGCAAGTCAAATTTTTTTTAAAGAAATTTTTCGGACATCTTCACATAGGACAAACTACATTATACTTTCTGCAATATATATTAGTAGATAGTATCTAGCAAACAGAATATTCATGAACGTGGATCGGTGCTGATTTATGAAACGAAACAAGAGAACAACCTAAAATGAGAGAGTCAAAACAGTATATTTAACTCACAGTTTCCAAAATGGTGAACGTTTCTTTTGCTGAGCATGATCAAGTGCAGGAATTGCTGTTGCTGATTGTGGATCTGATTTCGATGCACGCAAATGATCTTGCCAATGAATAGCTTCTTCAAGTTCCATTAAACGTTGTTTAAATGAATTTCTTTCCAATAAAACACGTGACATTTCCACTCTGGTAAATCTCTTTCTATCTGCCATAGGTACATCTTCCTTGAAAAATCATCGAGAAAGAATGAGTGAGATTTAAATTTTGATTAATATGAATAGAAAAACACTAGTTTAAAAATTAAATAATACATGCAAAAAAAGGAAAAAATCGTGTGTTGAACTAGCTAATTATGATCCGTATTGATATTTAAGCTGTAGTCAAAAATAGCCACTTATCTTCTTCACTACTAAAACACTATAGTGGAATATTGGAGTTCCATTAAAACATTTTTCATTATAAAAAATTTCATCAAAAGGAAGTGATGAAATTCTTGTGCCATCAAAAAATATGTATGTATCACTAAGTGATACATATGCGAAGTGAAACAGGGATCTTTTACTCCGCCATTCACCTTGAAATAAATATTTTCAGTCGACTTTTTAAATTTATTTAAATATATATAGAAATTATATGCTGGCAAAGATTTTGAATATTGTTAATGTTCTCCACCTATCACATTTCGAGCAACTGTAATGGGTACGGTCTTTCAGTATTTTCGATTTTTCTCGTGTTTCTTTAGGACACAAAGGTTAATGTTTTTCTTACGAAGCTACGCCGCGAAATACAAAACCATATCTAAACTTTAACTTCAGAACGTCAATCAAGAAAACTACGCAGATTATACGAAAGTAGAGATCTCAGTTCTTTTTGTACTTTCCAATGTACTCTTTCTCGTGGTCTGTAAAAAAAAAAGAACAGTTAGTTGAAGAAGCATGGAATGTAATCTATGGGAATGTGATACGTGAGTACATTAACAATAGTTGAAATATTTGTCACCAAATAATTGGAAGTCAAGACCGGCGAAGTACACGATGATATAAGAATTCCGAGCGCTTACAGAATATATAATTCCCTTTCGAAAAATATATTTCTATATATATAATAAATTTAAAAAATCGACTGAAAACAGTTATTTCCAGACGGATATACTATGGATAGATAAAATTCTTGTGTTATCGAAAAATTTTTAATAGAACTCCTACTAAAAATGTTTTAATGAACGTTTTTTTAATAAAAGTCACCCAATCCACTATAATTACATTGTCTAACCATTCACAAACACATATTATAGTGAGCAATCATACTTTTATACTATAGCGAATGTTTTTAAAATATGACGTTTTCTTTTAATCAAACAGAATCATGTGAAAAAATACTGTGCAATTAAAAATAAGATAGATATTGTTGTCCGAACAGTACAGTGTCATTCAATTTTTATTTATTTGTATATATCTCACTTCATTTTTTTTTTCTTTTTTTCGTCTATTTGTTTTTATTAATATTTCTCTCTCTCTCTCGAAAAGATGGCAGAGAGTAGAAGTGATGCTTTTCAAAAATGATTCTAATATCAATTTTATATTTTTAAGGTAAAAACAAATTTATTTCAGCTACAGTTCCGTATCTTTAAATAGGTAATTTCTTTATTAATTCTCTGCCTAAGTTAAACAAAGAAAATCGCTTAATCTCAGCTGTCCTGAACACTTCTCTTATTCTGTTCAATTTTGTACATTAAATATTCAAGTTACTCCTATAAACTGAGACATTTGAATATGACTACTTTCATGCTTAAAAAATATCTAATCTAATGCAGTCAGTTATTAAATTAATTTCTCTTTTTCTGTTTACCGACCGTTCTTTGACAATTTGACTAAAACATTTTAGAGGAGCAACACACTTTAAATCATGTTAGCAGCTACTTCTTATAGTCACACATAGCTCTAGAAAACTTACGTTCCACAATATTTCAAAACACTAAAGATAGTTTGATGATAGGAGAATAGAACAGAAGTCGAGTCTGTGTCTTTTATCATTAGCTTAGGATATGCTTTTGATCGTCATGTAACAAAATGAAAATACATTACTACTCACCTCTTCTTCTTTCTTTCGTTTATCTAATTCTTCTCGTGATTTTTTCACTTCATCTTCTAGTTCTGTTATTCTCAATTGTAAACGTGTTTTAACAGATTGTAATGAGATAACTTCTTCACGAAGAATTTCTTGTTCACTAGAAATAATATACATCATTCATTATAAATGGTATCGTCTATATGTGTGTGAACGACTTACCTCGATAATTCTTCAATTTTGACTAACAGATCATCTTTCAAAACATTTAATGCATTTCTAAAACAAGAACAAATAAGATAAAATAGTCTAAATATTTGGAAAATACAGATAAACTACGGACTTTGTTTCGAGAAGTTCATTATTCTCTTTGATCAAATTTCCCACTTCTTTTGTCATTCCTAAAACATAAATAATTCAACTAAATTTTAATTTTTATTCTAATAAGATGGCAAATAAAAATTGATTAATAAGTATCAAAAGTATGTTTATGTGAATAAAAGCATTGTTAAGACAACATTCAAGAAAATTTAACTGTAAAGGTCTATGATTTTAACTAGGTTAACCAGACAAAGAATTTCCGTAATCAGAGATGATCTTATAAATGAGTCGACCCTTTCCCCTCTAAAAATATTCTCACCGTATTACATATGGTAGTAATAAAATTTTTCGAAAACGTTATTTATGATAAGGTGTGACTGTTATATAAATTTCGCTTCTATTTTAATAATCCTGATGGAGTTTTGTAGAAATTCCTGGACAAAATAGAACTGTTTGTCTGAGGAGATTTGAAAATTGTTTTAATAATTAGAAAATATCTATATCTGGATCGCGATAGAGCCTCTTTTCAGATATTAAATATCTTTCATTTGAGAAAAGTTTTCTAAGTCTAAAAGCTGAAAAGATGGTTTCGAGATTTTCAAAAAGCTTTTTTGTGTACGCTAAAAGGATAAGTTTTTGCTTTATGATGAAGTTGAACAGAAAAAAAATTTGACGAAAAAAATGAATAAATGCCAATGTACTGTACGTATTTTGAGGCCTTTCGTCGAATCGTAACTTTTGATCCAATATAGTTGATAGTCAGGAAGCATTTTATTTTAATCAGAAATATTTGTTCGTTAAGGTGACATCTACTAAATCATTTTTTTTTTACTAAAAATGTGTACAAAAGAGAGTACTTTGCAAAAAGATCAATTGTTCATGACTTCTTTAAAATTCAATTAAAAATTCTCAGAAACGTTCTATATGATCGAAACGATTTTGGATTCTGAGAGTAGGAGCTTTAGACTATCCAACCATGGGCTTATTTCAATATTAACTTTTTATATAGAAAAATTTTGAATTTTGAAAGCGGGAATGGGGGGTGACGCTAAGTGAGATGCACGAGATCAGATACACGTACTTATGGGTAGTTGATGTTGTGAAAGAAACAGCGTTCTAATTTGTTGAGCAAAATATGCATTCATAGGTCTCAATCGACGCAGATTTTGATGCTTTATAAAGTGACCCATTAGTAGCTTTTGTTTAACGCTTTAATTTTTACATAAACGCAAAATAATCACAAAAGTAGTTGCTTTTCAGGATGTTTTAAAGAACTGCGAGATTACATTGTATCTCAATCTGCTTCATTTTATAGAGCATCAAAATCTGCGTCGATTGAGACCTATGAATGCATATTTTGCATAACAAATTAGAATGCTGTTTCTTTCACAACATCAAGTACTCACAAGTACTCGTACCTACTCTGTTCAGCACATCAAGTAAATGCATATATAAACGAAACAACAATTAATGCAATAAGTGTACTGTATAGACTTTTCGAAGTGACCAATGACAACACGAACTGTGCAGTATTTCTTAAAAGGCTGAATTTACTACATAGTCAAGGTTAAGCGTCACTTTAATATCATATTCTTTCCGAATAGGTCAGACATCGTATATGTAGACTATCATAAAAATTAACTTAGTTTTAGTATAAATTCCAATAAAACAAGCTATGAGTTATTACGTTCATTCATCGATCTTCACTCTAATGTTTTTAATGAGAGAATCGATAGTGTTCCTACACCAAAGCAATTTGAGAAAATATATAGTCAAGCCCATTGCCAGAAATGAAAAGAAATGTGTTAGTAAAGAAAATGAGTTACAGTTAGTCTAACTACATGACAAAAATTGCTACTGCGTTAATAAAAGAACAATTAATATGATCTCGAGTAATTATCTCACCATAAAAACTTTGTCGAACTAAAAATGTAAATACAAACGTAAAATAATGTAGAAAAGAACATTATAAATATATTCTGTCAATTTAATATACATCTGTGTAGATAGAACCATATGAACATACCCAGTAAATCAGCACTAGCATCCACATCTGTTATATCAATATTTTCATTTCTTGTTTCTTTATAAAATGCTTCCATATTTTTACTAAAAAAATGTACAAAGATACCTGTATAAAATAGATTTCCATCTTAACCCTTTCCGGCCGATTACTAGAGTCGGAGTTACAAAAAAATCTTTTACAGTATATTCGGTATACCTTCATCATTGATATGACAGAAACGCATTTTCCCGATCCTAAAAGTGCTTAGTGGATAGTTGCCAAATAGCAACATTCGGTCAGAATGGGACAAAAATTTTGTAAAATTCGTTTTCTGTTTTCTGATGCTAAAACATAAAACTTTATGATTTTTTCGCTTATTCTTAACGTAAAAGAAGTTTCTTTAGGAATACAAATTTAGAAAACCAAAATAGCAATAACTAAATAAGAATTATTTACAAGAAAGCCAACTTAATGGTCATGATAGTCTCTAAAACAATTTTTATTATCGTTCAAACATAGACGCAGTTTACATTTTGAGCATGATATACTTCACTGCTACTGTCGTCGTTTATCGCTGATTCTTCATTCATTTCTGATCAATATAGTAAAATACGTTTGGGTTAAATGCATTTCATTCTCTGACTCAGATGAACCAAGGTCTTCTTCACTATTCCGTTTGGAATAATCGGATTTTAATTAGAAACTTTCCTAGACATCATTAATACAAGAGACCTATATACACTACGAATCAGAGAGATAAAATACTAACAAAGAAAATATGAATATAGTTGTAAACGAAATATCTCAAAGACAAAATAGAAAACTAAATGGACGAGGAAAAATACTATGTGAAAGAAAGAAGGACTAAAATGTTATGACAACTAAAATAATAAAAATGATTTGTGTCAAAGACACATACAATATATGGTTTATGATCATGTATAGGGTACGTGTATCATAACATTTACTTCATAAGAAAACATGTCTGACAGGCGTAGACAGAAGATGAATTTTACAAAATTTTTGACCCTTTGTGGTCGAATTTTGCTAAATGGCAACAAGCATATTTTTTACTGTCGAGAAGTATTAAATAAGTCAGATTACTGATGTTATATGTAACAGTTCTACTAAGCAAAACTATTTACTAGTTTCTCTTAGCATTAATTGTTCGGACAGAGGGGAAACAAGTTTTATGATTCGAACACTCTTCTAGAGCTCTACAGGTAAATCTAATTACTAACTCGAAAAAAGAGTTTTTTTTGTCCTGAAATACATGTATATGCGCCTATAAAGATAATTATCGAATTATAAAAAAATATATACTTCCACTGCAAGTCAATCCATGCAAAATACTGACTCAATGTTGCCAAATGGCAACATCCGGCTGAAAAAGGTTAAGAAAGATTAATTACTTTTCATCGACCGACAAATCATCATCTTCATCACTTCCTTGTGTATCAGCATCTAAAAATAGATATGTTTTAGAAACAATAAATTGTGAATTTTTGTTTTTATAAAAAAAATATTAATGGAGAACACTACAAAACACACACACACATGCAGATAATAATCGTTTAGAAATGATAAAATGCAGTAAATAATACTCAATAAACGATATTTTTAATATTCTCCAAACAGCGTTTAACTAAGAGAAAAATAGACTTGGACAAGTCAAATTAAAAATGACTTGTGACTTGATCTGACAAATCAAGCCAAGTTATCAACTAAGGAAAACAGGTTTTTGCTTTGGATTTTAGAGTAAAATACATGATCAGGTCGGGAACTTTAACCCAGTATTAGATAAAAGTGCTCCTCCATCGAAATACTATGATTTTATAAGTGATTTTTGCCATTCTCCAAAAAATAATTATAAAGACAAAATCGAAGACAAATCCATTTTTTATCAACACAGTAGGCGAATACTACTAAAATTTCTTTTTTCTAGGAAAAAAGAGTTTCAAGTCAGGACTTGTGATTTAACTTGATTTGAGAAAAGTTAGTCATTCTAACTGTGAGTAAGTCCGAGATTTTGACCCAATATCTTATTAAAAGTATTATATGTCTACTGTAAACAGAAAATCAATTAATTTTAGAGAATAAGAAAAAAAGAAAAAATATATATAGAGATATATACTAAACCTTGATTTTCTTCGAATTCTGCGGCCGATTCAAATAATTGTTGCTCATCAAAATTTTCGGATAATAAATTCATACTTCGTAGTTTGGAAAATATTCCTACAAACATGCAATAAGCAGGTATATAATATCATGCATTCAAAAATTTATAGATTAACAGTAAAATATACATGAAAATGAACAATGTGACATACAATAAGCAGAATGAAAATGTTTAGCGAGCTCAGTTACTTTTTTCTTCTTTACCAGCATCAATTATGAAACTGAATGTTTAATGAGCAGATGGTGACAAGTAATCATCTCTTTTCTCTATATTAGACGTACAATAACAAGGACTACAAAACAACAATGATCCGATTTTTGATCAATATGATTAACCTATATGAACGTATTCATTTAAAACAATGACAAAAACGACGATTATTTCAGAATACTTTTTGAAAGTATCTATTTGTAAATCAATTCACAAGTCGACATTAGAAGTCTCTGTACAGATGGGATCAGCATTTAAACTACATAACAAGTGATTACATCGAAAATTATATTAACAATAGCAAACAAATGACATGTGATATTTTAACCTTTGCATAAAGCGAATGTGACTATTTTACAAATAAATAAATCTAACCAGTAAGTGCGTTTGAAATCCACGGACTTGAGTTTTTGTTGTACAGATTTTCTAGTAGAGATTAAGCTCTAAAGAAACATTTTTTTTTTCTTCAAATAGTATTTAATAAACAAAAATTTCCTTTTCATGCATAAATTTTTCTCTTTTTTTTTTGTTTTTCGTCTATCCCACAGCCATGCTTTATTGAAAAGCATTAGAATAGAAAACTTTTGATCATTGATCAAAAGTAATAAATTTATTTTGTTAGACGTAAGGATTGCAAAAAAATTTTTTATCTGCGGCAATGTGCAAATGTTTAAGCTTACCACTATTAGACCGAAAATCATTTTCTCCAAAGTCTACGAAAGAGAGACAAGAGAGAACTGAACGAAAAAGTTACATTAAACATAGCACTCACAGCTCCGAAGCTTTCTCATCACCACACTATAAAATATATTTTTTAAATTGAAAAATGAATGTTTAAGATCAAACCGTGTATTTCTATGAAGTTTCGTTTCACTCCATAATGAGCAAATTTGGCATCATCCTTAAACTAACAGACGGAGATACCAAGTATATTCAAACATACTAATCGACTATGCATCAATTGAACTGTAGTTTTTCAAAAGGATTTTCCTTTGATATTCATTGAGCTTTGATTAACCCATATATTCCCATTTGTATCATGACGGAAATATAAGGATTATAAAAAAGACAAGTTAAGTTCTAGTTGAATAACATATCGAAAACTATAATTACGTTCTCTTAGAAACTTCATAGATCATGCAATTTAGTGAGCTACGTCTAAATTTGTCTAACATATTCTTACTTGTGTGTTATGCTTTTAACACTACTTTTTTTTTCGAACAAGAGATCTAAACTTCTTTATTTTAGTAGCCCAGCTGTCACCAATATATTTGAAAATTATTATGAATGTTAAAAATTATTCACAATATTTTTTCTGAAAATTTAGCTGAAAGCAATGAACGATTATTAGATCTAGACCAGCGTACACAAAGATAGTGAATTATTGATTCGCGATAATATCGATGCTTTTGAACTTTTTAAATTAGCTATTTATAACAACAGACAAACGAAAAATCAGCACTTCTTGATAGATTAGGTAACACTATTTCAGTGCAAGCAAGCAACAAAGCTTGACACCAAAATCGAAACAACATCAATAAGCAGCAATATAAACAACAACAAGAATCATGCCAATAGATCAGACCTGATGCCATCTGTTGTAACGGTATCCCCTCTACAACAGATGCTGTCGTCCCCATATTGGCATTTTCCACATTCGATGCTGGTGATACTTTTTTATCCTTTCCATTGGCATTAACTGCTGAAATGATAAAAAGAGGAGAAAACAAACAATCAATCAACTCAAACAAAGGTAGAAATTTGTTTTTTAACATTTTCTCCGTTATCAACTGGCATGCATTCATGCATCAAAAAATAGAAATGGCCTCGTTGTTCATTATTTATTCTACTTACGAACGCTACTACTTGGCCAACCATCTAACCAATCATGGAAAACTAACCAAAATGAAATTAGGTGCCAACAGAAGAAAGATGAAAAAAATGAACTGTTTCTCCAAAGATCGCAAAAAAGAGACGTGATGAACCCCATTGTACCTGTATTTACAGCTGCATCATTGCTCGATAATGTATCTGTTTGTGTATAAATTCCATGTGATGATTCAAGTTCAGAACGAAAATTTGCGCCCACAATTGGCCTGTTGTATGAACTTGAAAACATAAATATAATCAATAATCAGATCGAATTTTCCTTCTTTAAAACACACAACATACGGGAAATTGATATCTGTTCGTGTCGGTGTAGTATCATTTGCCACTGTAGTAGAAGATATCGTTTTACTATCGGCCTGTGGTTGTTGAACTGGTAAATGCATATTATTTCTATTAAGATAAAAGTAACGTAGCAACGGTGGTCACTTTTTCCAGTAGAGGAACATACCGTGCACGGGATGCGCTGCTTGGTAGGTGATCTAATCGATCTGTTCCATACAATATTTTTGTTCTCTCTACATAGTCACAATGAGTTTGGAAAAGCTAAAAGTAGTAGATCAGCTATTTGTTAGACTAATCAGTTGAACTGGGCAACATTGTTTACTTCACAATAACGATCGTGTAAACGTTTATATTCTTGTTTCATTTCTGATTCTTTTTCTTCCAGACGTGACACTAAAAAGGGAAGATAGCATTATATATTAAACTACAAATATAATTTTTTTTCTTGTTTCACCGTGATCAGCTGCATTTCTCGCTTTAATTTCAAATATTTTCACGATTGATTCTAGACTTTGTAGTTTTTCATCATTTTCACGTTTTGTTTCTTCTAAATTATCTTCAACTTGTAAGTAACGCTAAGTAGAAAAAAATCTATAGTAGAAAATGTATTCTAGAACGATAAAGCTCAGATCAAAAAAGCACATGAACATTTCGTATGGGCACATCTTTTTTTGATGATATTCTGCCACCTATTTTACCTGTTGATATTCTTTATGAAATTGTTTTTCTCGTTCGTATTGTTGAAATAATTGATCATTTTGCTCTTTGAGTGACTCATTTTCTATTTGTCGAACTTCTTTATCGTTCAAAGCACTATCAAGTGATTCTAAACAATCAACAAACATTTTAGAGAGTACAATCTCAATTTCAAGGTATAATCATGTACCCAACGTTGAAATCATAACAGGCATTAAATCTTTAACACTACTTTCACCATAATTTTTGATAATTCGTTCAAGTTCATTATAAACATTACTTGCCAGTGTTGTTACGGTTTCACTTAACAGAGTGTGGCCATCTTCTGATGTGGAAGAAGTTGATAAATCTTGATCGCCGTTATTATTGTTGACTGTTTTATCTTCACTCTTTAATTTACTACGGATAGAGATGATGCTTTTTGGTTTTGTGCCCGAAATATACGTGGAGTCAGACATTTTTTGTTTGTCAAATATATAAATGCGCAAATAGGGTCATATTCGTCTGAAACAAACAATCATAAGTAGATGGTCTGTAGTAAAACACAACCAGTCATACTGAAATAACTAAATAAAAACAGTAAAAATAATTGGGTTCATCGATCAGATAAAAGATCGTAGATAGATCGATATGCGAAGTTAAAAGATCATGCCTTAAGTATTGTTTACACTTTTTGAATGGTTAGGAAGCCTCATTTGTTACAGAAAAAATGAAGCAAAAGTCTCAGCACGAAATGTTTTTTATATTGACGTAAAATCCATAAAAACTTTAATAATAACAATAACAACAACATTGTTTCAATTCTTTCATTGCCATAAGTATTGTCGATTTAAGCAATTGGTCAGAAAAGATGCCGCAAGTTTACTTGGTAATTTTATTCAATTATTTGCTCCACATCAAAAACTCAAGCATTATGAACACTAAATGCGACTGCACTACGAGAGCGTGTTTGTTAAAATACAAAAGAAGATATGATGAAGGGTTACTTGTCCTCAAGTGAACACATTCATATATAATCGTCCCACAACTAGAACAACAACTACGGCTAAGGAAGTCTATTGGCTTCTATCGACTACCAATGACAGCGATCCTGACTAAAGCCTATTACTTCGATTGATTGATTGATTATCTTTTGGTTAATGTAACATAATGCTTAGGAGTTACATTAATCAAAACTAAACGTTACATTAATAACACACATGCTTCAGACGTTTGTAAGATACACAACCTGCTATAGGCTAACATTTCTTTTATCTGTTGAAGTCGAAGCGCACTAATATAGTCAGAAGTACTAAAGGGGCTAACAGAAAATTTGAATAATAACAATCGCTCAATGCTTATCGTCTAATTAATCGTTTTTCGCTGTGAAGGTACACCGTAACTCAATCCACTTTCGTAACAATTCTCTGCTGTCAAATCAAAGTATCTCCAGAACAAATCTATCTTGAGACATCGTTTTTTTCTACTGTTTCACATCTATTCCTCTTTCAACAATGCTCACAATATTAAAAAAACGGAAACTGTCATGCAGCGAAAGGGAGTTACGATACCCTACTGAATATGCGCGGATATTTGTTTACATTCAAATTTCTGCAAGTACTTAGGAGCTTGGCGGGTATTTTCAGCTCTTTAGGTACTTAATTTACTTGTCGAATGGTCTGCTAGTACTTGGGGATTACTTGACCAAGTACTTATATGCAGGTACATCCACCAGGGGGTTGTTACCCGCTAGCCGTCAAAGATAGCCGTCAGGAGTCACTTTCTTCGTCTTTTCATGTAGAAAGTGGCTCCTGACGGCTATCTTTGACGGCTACCGGGGAAAAACCAAGCATTACAGCTTTCTGCATCGATTCTTTTTTATTGGTCGATTTTACAATCAATGAAAAGTTATGAGTAAATCTCTACGCTATACACAGTTTAGTCGATAAAAAGAAAGAAAGCAAGTCATAATAGTCTTAATTCAAGCTGAGTTTTGTTTACCAAATCCTATCAACCATGAAAAACGCTCAAAAGTGGCTGTCAGATGTGTGTGATTCTTTCTTTTCATATTTCACTACGTCTCTAGTATATTTTACGTCGTAATATAGTGTAGTTACGATGCATTATCTTATCTGACGTTTTCGTAAAATTTTGTTGCTGGATCGTAATTTCTTGATTACGGAGTACTACGCCGTAATTTGGAAAAAAAAACGATGTGAGAAACGTTCTTGTTCTTCGTTATAGAGGAACTTTCTTTAATAAAGTGTATCTTAATAGTAGAAATAAGATCTCAACTAAACCTGAGATTTCTTTGAACGCTTATAATAAATAAAGACTATCACTTAGTTCCTTTATCATCATTTAAGTTGATACAAATTAGTGCTTTACGACATCATAGTGGTTGTCGAGATTCTTTACAAAAGAATACATCCTCGATATTCCAGTGAAAACGATAATCTTCGAATGTGTTGTCTATCAGTCGGTTTTTCAAAAGCACCGTCAAATTTATATGGTTGTGGAGCAGCACACTCAGTTGAATGAAGGATTTTTCCTCCAAACCGTGCGATTGTTGTCGCATAATTTTCACGCCATATACATCTCCATATTTCCATTTTGGCTGCTTCGCAGATTGTTTCATATTCAGATGGTACAATTTCTTCAAATAAAAAGATAGAAACGCGGATAAAACTATAGTGGCATGATGTGTAGATCTAGCAGAAATTGAGCAGGTGTTTGGAGTAAAATTAGAAAGGTAAAAGAAGGCACTATGGTTCGGATTAAGACTAGATGTTGCTTCTTTAACGCTTTAAATAAAATGTTTGATCTACAAAATGAGACAATCCGAAACTGTGAGTTACTTGACTGAAGAGTTGTGAATTTTCAAAAGGAACTCATACATTTTTTTGGCTGATATCGTAACATATTTTTTGACAAAAGCTCTTTACGGACTTGATAGAATCTGTTGTGTGAAGGACCTCGCACATGTTTATTCGATATCTTTACGCCATAGGACTGCTTTTCATCCCTAAAAAAGAATCCAGTATACACCGGTGTTAAAAAGTACCGAGCGGTGCCGATATATATATCTTCTGCAAAGTGCTGCACTGGAATTTATCTAATCACTGATTAGTTTTTTTTATTATCTTTGGTTGTATTACTTAGAGTGCAGTATTGACTGATATCGCTACCACATTGCCATGCCAAAACCGTGCGGCACTGTATCAACACTTCTTTTATGGAAACGAAAAGATGAAGTCAGAAAGACATTCGAAATATTAAAAGTATACTGTGATGTTTATATAGATAGAAACTGACAAAACACAATGGTGATTGAAAACAAAACTTTGGTACTGAGGCGCATCAGTGCAAAACGAACTTTTTGAATGGCACTGGGACGGTAAAATATTTTTATAGGACAAAAGAAAAACACTCGGCCGAATGTTTTTCATTTTCTCTGCATTTTTAGATTAGTATTACCAACAGTCAAGTGTTCAATCTACTAAAAAAATTGTTGATACTGGTTGGGCGAGGGTGTTCACCGAAAGAACGTCAACATCTTGTACAGAGCTTGCACGCATAAAAGACTAAATTGAATTACACTTTCCCGAATGAAACTCTGCCATGCTTCCTTTTTCCTCTCTTTCAGATGTTAGAAGGTTACTTGCGTCTCTAACTAACCTCTTAGAAGTAGGATGTTTGGTACACAGTTTGTACAAATATTAACAATTGTCCAACATGTCCATGCTACTACTTTCGAATGTTCGTTAATATCGTCCACCGTTCTTCCGGCGTACTGTAACGATTCTTTCATTAATTCAAATAGTTTATGTATAGTATTCATTTCATTTAGCTTAAAAAGAAAACTAACATAGGCGAGTTGAACACTCGCATCAAACTTGATAGAGTTACTTTCATTTGAAACGCTAAATTATCGATTGCTATTTCGCCAATAGCTAAAAGAAATTGTTATTTTCTATACTTCAAAGAAAACACATAGAGAAAAATTATAGAGCCACTGTATTTTTGAAATTTTTCGATGAAGCAGAGTGTTTAGGTTAAATCTAAATAGTGATTTGGATAGCCCTTAAAGTTCTCTATCAAATGCAGTATGCGTCAAAATTTCAGAAAGAAGGTTTTGAAGAAAGTTTTCTAGAAAAAACCCTCCAGCAGAGCTCTAAATCCTAGAGAATTTTTCTAAAAATATTTTCAATATAGCCATCTAAAAGAGCATAAAATTCTGAAAAAAATGAAGCGTCGCACAGCTCTCCACAATCTTTCGTTGCAAAGTTACAGGCATCAGAAAATTCAGAGAAATGTGCTTGCTTTTTAGGCGATTTTTAGCATTTTTTTCGTAAATTATACTATTTGTATAATTATACTATTGTATATCTGAATTCTATTTTTTACCAATAATCGCTGCTAATCTCATTATTAAACTTTGATTTGATAGCAGTCCAAACAGTAATTTTGCATATAGTTGCGTCGATTTTTTCACTTGTAAGTGAGCTAAATGGAAAAAGGCAATTGTTAATTCATTTCGTGACTTCATGAGTTTTAAGAATTATGTACCTAAACACAATGAATGTCCGATGCTAATAATTGCTTTCAATTTTTGTTCAGTAGTTACCGATTCTTCTTCATCTTGAACAACTTTGCTAAGGGAAAGAAGTATGGCTCTAGCTTGATCATCCATCGCTTCGTAAACATTTTCAATTAATTCATATATTTCAGCGATTTCTTCAGCGGTATCTGCTTTTCGACGTTTAAAATGAAGTTTTTGAAGCCAGGTCTTTTGCTATAAAGATTAATGTTTGATATCGGTTGGATATTTTTATAAGTAAATATGCACTTACTTTTATTTGTACTATTGGTAACGAGTCACTAGTCTGGTATAAAATATTTAAATCCATATCTCTTTTTTAAGATGACACTATTGCAAATCTTTTTTCCACGCGCCACTTAAGCTAACGTCATTATAACTTGTTCTCATGCGAGACGAATGTATGCTTGTAGATAGAGAATTTTCTATCTGTAAAATTCTAAAGCTGTTCCTCTTTTTCTTCTTTTTGAATAATTCACTTAACATGTTTCGCAATATATCTTTCATGTTTAAAATCATTTTAAAACTTGTTTGTGCTCCTAAAACTTGTCAAAAATACTAAATGTTGGCAGGTGGTTAGTGCTTATCTTGTGTACTTCGTCGTTTAGCAGCTTAACTTCATTGAATGAAAGGTTCGAGTTTAAACAGTAAAAAAACTGGATATCATTTGCATTAGATATCGTTTGTCCGTTGTCTTATATAGTGTAGAATAGCGAATATCATGTTAATCGTAGCTTATTTAAAAAAAAATTAATATTCAACTTTATCTGTTAAAAAATTCGAAACTTTCATCTAGTGAAGTTGAGTTGCCAAAAAACTGAACATGCACACGAAATCATACCACCAACAGAAGAATAAAGTTCATTTAGAGTCGATGAAAAGTACTTGTTCGTATTCAGCACACTCGATAATCCCGATGATTTTCTATTTTTGACGAGAAATGCTGCCAAATATTTAGGAAAAATATTAAAACTAATATTTGTTTTCCATGGACATGTTTTTCCGCCATTTTGTTCGAAAAGTTTTTGTAAACTTTTGGCAGTATCCCTCGTCAAAAATAGAAAATCTTCGGCATTATCGAGTGTACTGAATACGAAAAAGCACTTTTCGACTTCTGAAAATGAACTTTATATTTGTTTCACGTGGATATGAATGATTTCCCGTTGATCATTCACTATCCATTTAGAATTAATGACGTTTAAAGAATATCATTGTTAAATTTATTAATTAAATTAATCTTTTTCTCTTTTTAATTTGTGGAAGGATATGCCATTCGTAACGTTTAACTCAAAGATGAACTAAAAACTGTCGTTTGAATATGTACCTGTGAATTTTAGTACGTTACATTAATCGTTGAACAGGAGAATAGATACAATTTTGTTGACTCTTTATATAATATATTTATCTTATGTGAACAGACAATACTAAAATAGTTCTGTCTTTCTTCTTTTTCTTCCCTTTATACAATTTATTCTTTTTATATTTATTTCATCTATAGTCATTTCAAGAAAATTCTTTAATCTACACAATTTCTACAGGATCATTTTCGTCCGCAGATTAGATCATCGTTTTTTGGTTCGACAAAATTTTCTATTAGACGCTTATAATAATTTGATTATTTTTGACAAGTTGATGAAAGTTTGTTTTCGATTCTTGTAAGAAGTGCAGTATGATTTTTCCAAATATATAATGCTAATAGGATTGTGTTTTTTTTTTATTAAAGATAATGGCTAGTTTGAACGAGTGTATAGTCTGTTCACCTATTAAACAATGGACAGATATACTTCAATGGTCATCCTTAAATTTAATGAAGCCTATATGTTGTAAATTATTTAAACGTCTGAATTCTTGTTCAAAGCGAAAAGTTTTATTTTGTCATGATATGAAAGGCGGTTATTTAGAAGATAAATATCGTCAAGGATGCTATTCATCTGATGCATATCGTTTTTATTTTTGGAGCATAATTGATATATTTTGTTATTTTTCACATGAATTGGTCACAATTCCTCCTGTTGTCTGGATTGATTGTGCCCATCAAAATGGTGTCAAAGTATTAGGTAACAAGTAGTGTGTATCTCAGTTTTGCTTTTAACCATTTGTGTTTTATTTTTTTTTACAGGTACATTTATAACAGAATGGGATCAGGGGATGTTGATTTGTCAAGAATTACTTGCATCTGATGAAATAATTAATCAAATTACTACGCAATTAGCCGAAATTATGTTCTTTTATAATTTTGATGGTTGGTTACTTAATATTGAAAATAAAATACCGGTAATTGATTTAAAAGACACAGCCAGTTGATTCGTAATTTAACTGTAATGTTTATTGTTTTTAGTCTGGTGATATCAATCGACTATTATCCTTCGTTGAGAAACTTAAACAAGCTTGTGCAAGAAAAGATGCTAATAGCATTGTCTTATGGTATGATTCAGTAACAACTGATGGTGATTTAAAGTGGCAGAATGAATTGAATGCATTGAACAGGTATTCGTGCAATTGTACGGCCATTTTTCCCTATATACTTTTTTTCTGTTAGACCCTTTTTTGATGTGTGTGATGGCATCTTTTTGAATTATACATGGACTGAAGATAACCTTAAAAGGTCAAAAGTGGAAGCAAATGAGCGTTATCTCGATGTATTTGTGGGAGTTGACGTGTGGGGACGAGGATGCTTAGGTAACGGGGGATTCAATACTTGCGAGGTGAACATAGATAGTCCTAAGCGTACAAATATCTAAACAGGTCTTGTCGTTTTAGGCTATGTCCGTTGTTCAAAATACTGAATTGAGCACGGCATTATTTGCTCCAGGATGGGTATATGAACACTTGGGTGGTGAAAATTTCAAGGAAAATGAAACAAAGTAAAGAATACAAAAGAAATAACATTCTACCCAATTGCAATATATTTATCTGTTATAGATTTTGGAATTTATTGAAGCCTTATGTTAATGAATATTCATTACAAATACAATCGTTTTCGACAACATTTTCAGATGGTTCGGGACTTCAATTTTTTATACATGGCCAGGTAATAAGACTTGGCATCCACTTTCCAGATATACACAATCATTCTTTCTTCATCCATAGAAATTTTCTACAAATATCTGGCATCATCTTGGTCTCCAACAGTACATGCCATACATTAATAGTCAAATTTCGATTTCACATGATGACGCCTATTTTGCTGGTTCATGTCTGCTTTTCAAAGAAACTGGTTGTTTTAAGTAAGAGTCTCAATTTACTTTATTAAAAAGCGAGTAAAAGATGAACCAATTGTAATTATTTAGTCTGTTTAAATGCGTTTTGCCGATCGAATCAGAAATGGAAGTAGTCTATGTAAGTGTGGACTGTTCGTATCAGACATGATCAGAAAGTTAATTGATTTTATCCATTTTTTCCAAGATTTTCAAAATACCAGAATCATTAACACTATCTGTTGCTCTTAAATTGAAACTAAATGATAATTCAATTTGCAGTCTTACAACTGATAATGAAGATGATAATCACGTCAACAAACAAAATCTGTCACGGATTACAATTTCATCGAAAAAACAAAGTATTAACAAATGGGAAAGATGGTAAACCGATGATATTCTTTTTCTCTCCACTGTTTCCTCCATAGTAGGAAACCAATTTAGTTATAGCCTTCCTCCTGCTTTTATTTCCACTTGAAAATTGTATTTTGCCTTCTTGACATAGTCTCACAGTAAAAATAGTAAATGCACACACAGAATCACGGTTTGTTTAACGACTTTTGAAATTTGGGGTTAAAGTTTGAGAAAAATAAAAATACTACTCTCTAAAAAGCTTTTCGACCAGCTGTGTTTAACGTGATCAGTTCGTCCCTCGTCACCTCCTCTAATCTTGCCCACTATGCTCACTATCAAAATGTTCATCTATCTATTCTAATGGGTGCGTCATAATGAATGGACTTCTCCGGATTTTTAACGTATTTTTTTTCCTTTAAGGGTAGAGAGCTATTTCTTTTTTTACCTGTGGTTCAGGAGATAATTCACAAAAATCTCTAGTTTCCACGGGAAACTCTAAATCTCTTTGCAGATGAGCACTTTTAATCAAAATAAATATGATATCTGTAGTCAGTTCATCGAGGTGTATCGAACGATGTATAACTTAACCCTTGCCTGAACAAAAAAGAATCGGATAAAAGTTTTTTGGGCATTTTATATACCAAAACATTATCATTCCACAAATACTGTTGATTTTTTCTCAGGAGTTTTCATGTAAAATTCGATCAAAAAACATCAGTAACTGAAATATCATTGGATATTGGCCCTCATCCGTCGGATCAAATTCAACTCAAACTTGGCTTTGTATCAGTATGTATAATATCTTATTGCTTAATCGTAAAGTTCCCATAATCATATGGTGACATTAAAATAGTGTTGCATGACTGTGTCTGTAAACATTTTTTTAGATAAGACCAATTGTAAAAGAATCATCACTTAGTATTTATTCTCATACTCCGACACAATTGATTCATTCCATAGAGCGATTAGAATTGAATTCGAGTACGATTGCACACACTGTACGATTTAACACTTCACAGTCATTATGCATACACAATACCGATGAACGTCGAATTATCTATGTATTTCATCGTGATGAATTTGAACAATATACATTTATTGGTGCTACATATCAACCGTCTTTTGTCTTATATGAACTTTTATCAGCACAAAACCAACCGAAAAGCGGCGAAATTGAAACATATCCGCAATATACATTATCATTTCGACAATATACTCACTTAACTTTGACACTGATCAATGAACAAATCATTTTTCTACAAAAGTCACATAATTTCATCTGTGTTAAAGCTCTTTTAGAATAGTGATTATATGTTGTTATTGACGTTGTTATTTTTAATACAAAGTTTTTTATATGCATAAATAGAGTGAAACTTATAAGAAATATATTTTAGATGAACGTATCTGATTTAGAGATATGTAATTTAGCTTATGAGAAACAGTTTGATGTTTTGAAATTAAAAATTGAAGAAGATCCAAATTGTATTAAAAAGAAGGATCGTGTGCGTAAGTTTTTTTCTTTTCAATTTTGCAATTATTATGTTACTTTTTAATAGGATCGACGAACAATTTTACACTGGGCTTGTTCAAGCGGTGCAACAGATATTGTTGAATTTCTGTTAACAAAATATCGTTTACCCGTTGATGATGCCGATGAAGTAAGTCACAATATAGTTAATAAATAATTGTTAAGTCTGTACACTATTTTATAGACAGGATGGACACCGTTAATGATTGCTGTGTCTACTGGACGATTGGATATTGTTCGTATGTTACTAGAGAAAAATGTTGATGTTGATCAACAAAATGTTGCCGGTGCTCGTCCACTTCATTATGCTTGTTCAAAAAATTATTATGATGCACGTAACAATGTCGATCATATTTGATCAATTTTTATCTTAAACTGATAGTTATAGTTCATTTTTTCTTTTTGTTTTTTTTTCAGATTGCTAAGTTACTTCTTGAACATGGTGCTGATGTTAATGGTACTGACAAATATCAACAGACTCCGCTTGATCGTGCTTGTTCAAAACGAAATTTTAAAATAGTTGAACTACTGTTAAAAGATCCAAAATGTGATTTAAGTTTGCATAAAGAGTGTGAAAATGAAAATCATACACACATCAAATAATGGACATTTTATACATTTTTTATCTGTGTTGCGAGTACATTGATCGTCTTTTCTATAGAAAAATCAAGCTTGCTAATAAAAAATAAAAATAGTTGAACAGTACATGTATGCAACAATTCGAAAATGTATAAAGTATACGAATAACATCATAATTTCAGATAAAATATGATGAGTTGACTAAGTTTCATGTGCTCATGATTTGTCAAAATATAAGATCAGATTATTCTGACGTTTGATACCATCCGGATGAATTTTCGATAAAGTTTTTGAATAAATTTGAAAGAATAAAGTTTTTTTTCATGATGCAGAAAGTGACTCAATGTTTACTAGTATTTCATCATAATCATCCGCTATACTTTCCACTATATTTTATGTGATCTACCATTACCAACGTATACAAATCTTGCTTTTCGTTCTAGAGACAGCTGAATGAATAAAAACATAAATCATCAACTATTTTACATTTTGTGATAAAATGGAAAAAACCTAATGAAAATCTGGTCTCATGTCCAGTGCTTTTGGATGAAATATTTTCATTTATGCAGATATATCGACTGTTGAACTACTCACGAAAACAAATTTTTAAGAGGAAAAAGTTGAATATAAAGACGAAAACTATATTATTTCAGCAATTACAACTCTTGACATACACTTTGGTAAACAGAGATTTTTATATAATCCGACTTCATCTTGATAAGTTGATCTGAAAAGCGTAGAAAATTGAATAAGATAGACTTTATTTCTAAATTCTCAGGAGAAAACTTTGATGTCTTTTAAATCGACGTTCCTAGATAGTCGAGATTATATTATATTCAACAAGTCCATTTGGAATTATTCTCTTATTTGAAATATGTTATAGAACAGCTTTTTCTCCATAAAATACCTCGAGCGTTTCGATTGTCAAATTATGCACGTACGTCGTGACTGCTTGAACGATAAGGAATTAAGCCTTGAAAATAATTGATCTAAAATAGAATCTTCTGCTCTAAAATTCTAGATAAACGAAAAACATTCGAGAGTAAGAAAAAGAAGGCCAAAATATCACAATCAAACACAAGTGACACATAGAAGTGTCTGAATAAAAATTAGGTCAGAGTCATGTGACAAGTAGAATTTTCACTTGAATATATGTGCGTTTGATTCAATATTTCCACATATTGTTTGACTTTTTAAAGAATTATAACATCAAATATTTTGGGTCAAGTTATTAAGATGGAATCAAATTACGGAAAATCTTTTTTTTACTAAAATATATGTCAAGAGTTCAACTATGGAATGGTATAGTTTTCGTCTTTACATTCAACTTTTTCTCTTAAAAGTTTGTTTTTGATCAGTAATTTAGCGATATAAATAAGTGAAGGTTTTTATTATTTTTTTAATCAGATAAGAGCCAAATATAGTTCAATGTTAAAATCATTTGTATGTAGACAGAGTACCAGGTTTGGGTTATTCAATGATATAAATCCAAGCGTTCTAGCTTGTCCAGGTTTTTGTAAAGAGATGGAACAGAAAATGACACACCATAGATAGACTAAGAGTTTTTCTTAAGATCCCTTAAGCCTTTTTAACATGAATTTTTCTATCAGTAGCACCAGTCTAAAAGCTCGATGACTTGAAATTACATTGGTCCCATCTTCTCAATTAGAGATGTGTACGGGTACCATTTTCGTACGCGTACCCGCCCCGCCCCGACAACTTTGTACCCGTACCCAACTTATGCCTAAAAATTTTCTACTTTTTGTTTTTCATCTAAAACCTTTTGTTTTTCGGCTGAAGATGTCAAATTATCATTACGTTCTTAAGTAATTCTTTTTTAAACCTTCATGTATTTTAGCTAAACTCCTGTATTTTTTCATTAAAATTTTGTGGATTTTCCACTAGAACCTTCCGGTTTTCGGGTAAATTATAAATAATAGAACCCGTACCCGATAACTTCATACCCGTACCCAACCTTCGAGTTGGATCGGATCGGATACGGGTACGGATCGGGTTGCACATCTCTAGTCCCAATCGTATCGAACAATAAAAAGAAGCAATAAATAAAGCGTTTTCAACGCAGTATTCTCAATGTCTTGTACTGAAAATGTTAGTCTCTGTATTCATACTAAAAAATATAATAAAATAAGATAAAATTATAAATAAAAATTTCAGTTGAACAAACAGTACTGTGTAAAATCTCTATAATTATGCTGTATTTGTTAATGATAAGACAAGGTAAATTATTGGAAACTTCAGGGTTCTTTGTTTTGTAGTTTAGAAAGGTCTCTACTATAGAACAAGAAAAAAAATAATACTGTTAAATAATTTATGGCATGATGATACCATATTTTTAGAGCATATTTAGAAAAGTGCCTATTTCCAAATGTGATCTGCGGTAATGTTAGTTTTTTAGATTTTCTTATTAGTGTTGATAATTTTTCTGTTTTTTGGTTGTAATTGATATTCTTAATCGTTCGGCATATTCACATGCCCATGCACTTATTCGTTTTGATGATTGATTAACAATTTGTTCAATATCTTTTCGTGAATAAAATGTTAATAATTTGTCGTCATCAAATAAAAATTCTTGCATTTCCCATGGAAATGGCATTGTTTGCGTTTGATCGACAGCATGTCGTGTACACCAAAGTAAAAGTGTTGATAATAAACGAATATTATTCCATTGTCGTTTTGTTATTGTTCCTCTCAATAAACGATATTTGACAGGTTTATAAAGTAAAGTTTTAATTAAACTACGAAAAAAAAATGCTGATATAATCAAATATTTTGCTTTAAAATGATCAATGACACCATCTATTCTTCTTGTAGTATCATCATTTACTGCTAACATTCGTTTTTCGACGATCCAAAAATAATTTGTTGGATAATCGTCAAATTTACACATTAATAGATATTTTAATACTGATTCATCACTGGATGTTCCTAAAATACCTGTTACAGGCATAAATTCAGTTATATTATCAATAATAGTTTTTAAAGCTTTAACAATTGTTTCTGTACCAAAATATTTGTAATCATGATGTGAAAGAATTATTTCACTTAAATCAAGATTAAAATAAATAATATCTGTAAGAGCTAAATGTATACGCGATTGTGGTTCCAAATAGACACGATGAATTGCAGTTAATAATTCTAAAAATCTTAAACGTGTATAATCTTTTGAATAGTCATGTTTTGGTGATTGTCGAGCTATATTAAGATTATGTTTTAAAAAATAATAAAATATGAGAACAAAAGCAACAGCTTTCCAACGACGACGAAGATAAAGTTTTCGTTGAATACGATGTTTTTTTATTTTATAACGATCATATGCACTTTGTAACTCCCAATTGAATTAATCATAAATAATAGTCATCTAAAACACAGAGAAATATTATCATTATAGAAGATATTAAATAAATGATGTAGTTTATGAATGATCTGTATATTGCTTTGCATTTGTAAAAAATGGTAAAAAGTCTTCATTATCAAAATTGAGATTATATTGACGACGATGATAATCACATAAATCGCATGAACGATGAGTAGTAATTTTAGGTAAATCTAATCCAAATATGCTTAATTGACGTTTTAAACTTGGATTTGTTGAAATTGTTGGCAATGTTGTCCAGTTTTTTATTGCTGTATGCGGTCTCAACGATGGTAAAGGTGTGATACATTTTCTATAATAATGTGGATTTTGATGTTGATCATATGTATGATAAAACCGATAGTTTGTATTTCCATATGTTGGTAATACGTTGATATTTCGATATTTTGTTGATGAATTAATAAAGATATCAGATGGTAGAATATTGTTACGAGCTATATGTCTTGATAATATACCACGATAGGCTAATGCTTCAATAAGTTCATCAACATCATAGGAATAGAGACGCTCCGTAATGGAGCCAACGACAGGTTGTTGATTGTAATACATTTATTAAATGATTAAATGTATTCACTTAAATTTTATACAGTAGCAAATAAATATTTTTATATATTTTTTTAATATATTGTGACACAGCGTGTCTGATAGAAAAACTCAACGGGACATATATTCGTTATAAACTGTTGTTATTTTTAAATTGTTAGCAAAGAATGGTTCATCGGTAAAAATATATTTTTATGTTGTTAATCGAAAATAAAAATGTATATTTGTTAAGTTTGTCAAATAACATTGAATTTTCTCTTGAAAATCACAAAATTTCTATCCTTTATCCTTCTAGTTTTTGAAACTTTTTTAACATGTAATCGTATCTGTTTTCGTGTATTATTCTACTGTAATCGGAGAGTTACACATCTATACTGTTTGTGAAATTTCGTCCACTTGTATCTCTTATCGTTTTATACTATATTCATTAAGAGATTTGATCTGATATACGATTACCACTGTTGTCAGAAAGTTCTTAAGTTCGCTGTAAGAGACAAGAAAAATAAATAGTTAAGAACAAATTTATAAATACAGCTGAAGCTTATCTAGAGAGCTCTTCGCTGCAAACAATCTTAATTAAATAAAGATATATTTGAGTTAGTGTATGTATCTGCTGCTCAAGAAAATTTTTACATATTTCCTGGAACATTTTTCAACACACGAAAAAACATATGATTATCTAAAAAACTTCAGAATTTTTCACAATTGAGTCGAGTCTTTTGAACAAACTACATTACCATGTGGAAAAAATATTCTTTTTAAAACGAGACGTTACCCAGAACAGTGCGATCTTTTTCCGTTAAATTATTGCTGATTTACTGTGCTTTTCTTGATGAAGTACAATGGGTATACCATTTCAGATAGGAGTGCGTAGTACTTTAAACAATTTTCCGCTTTGCTAATCATAGAACGATAATGTTTTGACCCGTAGGAGAAAAGAAAACGATGTAGAATGTTCAGAATACATTTCTAAACTAGGCTTAAGTTTTTATACAAAAATGTTTTTTTAGAGATTTTCACACCTTTTTTTTAACTTTAAAAAACAATAAACAATTAAGAAAAAGGTAGAAATGAAATGAATGTCCACTATCTGCATTCGATGTAACGGAGTGTTTTGCTTTAATTTAAAATCATGACAACATTTCGAATTTTTTGAACAGTTACCGATAGAGGACTGACAATTATTTTACAAGCATTATTTCATTTTGTGTATTGTTGTTGAAATTAATGTCAAAATTAGATGGAATAAAATTAAAAACATTTTCTTGCTGATAAGATTTTCCTATAGTACATGGACTCAGTTAAATGAGCAAAATTAAAAGTATTCTCGGTAAAAGTATTTCGATTCTTAAACCAAACATCTGAAATGTTCATCGTTTTTGTTACTTGTCCTATAACTCGAGAGCATTGGTCGCTATCATTATGGTAAAATGAAGTATTAAAAGTAGTTTTTCTGGCGTAGAATTTAAAAACCAATGAGAGCTCCTGACGCGATAATGTCTTGAATTTTATAGCAAAAAAACGTTTGTAGTTCGGTCATAATGAGAGTGATCAACGTTCACAATTATAGGACGACTAATGAAATTATGGTGAAACTGCGCACGACTGTGCTTATTTGCTTACTTCAATTATAATTTCGGTTATTCAGAATAACATTGTACACGAGATATTTTCTTGCAATTATAATATTTGGTTAAACTAATTTTCATCTTATCGATTTTTAGCTTTTAGAATTACTCTCGTTTCTACCAAGTGTGAATGAAACACTAACACATCAATTGTTAAATAAAACTATGATTAATTAATTTCCATTTCACAATAAATCGCTACAACAGCACGAGATATGTTATTTTTTACTCATTTTCACACTACTCTCATCTTCTCTATCATAAAGGGTGATGGATGCATTCTTGATGCAGGGTTGCCAAGTACAAAAATTCCAATATGAGACAGATTAATCTAATATGAGAGACCATTAGAAAAGCTTATTTTACAGTAGCTTTATAATGTTAAAGGATCTGCACATGAAAACAGGGATAAAAAGAGTATTCATGTATACATGCAATCGGTTTGATGATGATATGAGGAATGAAGCCTGTCTCACAACTGATGGGAAAACGAAAAGGAAAAGCACGACCAAATAAAGTAAAATTAGAGAAGAAAACGAGATTGAAAAGTGAGACTCGATCTCTTTTTCTGCATTTGGTGCAGGGATCTCAGATCTTCTGATTTTGGTAGAAAAATTCTGATTTTTGGAACTTGTTCAAAACTCTATTGATTTTCTTGCTTTGGATCTGGTATCCCTGATCTAGTGTTATGTGGTTATTTTTTATCTATAATGCAAACACAAGGTTCTGAAAAAGATTTGCAATCAAGATAGGTTTTCCCAAAAGAAACATAAGATCATATAGAATAAACGATCACATCGTGCATAGCATCTTTTTTTCGGGATCTTTTAAAACCGTGTCCGATATTACGTGTCATTTTTGAATTTTTGTCACAAGTTTTCACAGGTGGAAAATGAAAAACTGGCTTTGTAAGATCAAACAACATCACAGGTGGCTTCCAAAGTGAGTGTGAGCTTTCGTTAATATTTAAGAAGTCTCCCTTTTCAAACGTAACCAAAAATTTTCATACAATAACGTTCTCAAATTAACGATAATCTTTCTTTGTACTTTTTTCGATCGCTTGATCTTTTCTTCTAATATTATGATTTATCTCAATCTCTTTCAATAATCACAATGCCTTTCCAATAGCCTTTTGGGATCACTATCTCCATGAATCGGTTAGTGAAGTAATGTAACATTAAAAAATTTACCGACCAAATTAACCAACGCTAGTACAGTTTGAATAATTGAGTTATACTGAACTGTTGCTGTGAAGCAAACCAACTTGACTGCAGAATCAGTTTTGTTTTATTTTAATACCTATTTTTCAAAAATAAAAATATCCTCCATAAAGAGAAATGAAAATAGACCAAAATTTAGTAGAAAAATACAGAGTTGGTTGCTTTCGCACATACGACAAGATCAGATAGTCTTTTATTCTGAGAAGGGTGTTACGTAGTGTAACGTAGTTATGACCTTAGTGATCAGTTTGATATCCTTCTTTCTCTGGAAGAATCAGAATAAAGCTATCAAAAAACAAAATATAATACTCTTCATTCAATGAATAATTATGTCTTAAGCCGTTCTATTCTAATGTACCATGATAATATTGCCTAATCAATATATTATAATGGATTTGTTAGAAAAAAAATTGAGTCTTATATGTATATATGTATAGAACTGCAAGGATTAAATTATTAGAGAAAATATAATAACTTTCACAGCGAACAATTCCCATGGGATTAATCATTTATATTGGCTATATAGCCGTCTGTTTAAAAGATTCATTGATAAAATATAAATAAAGCGATAAATACAAATCATCAGCGGTGTGAAAAACTAAGATCCATAGTCAAAAATAATACCAAAAACTAAAAATACCCTTGAATTCATGATCATCAGCGTGTGTGAAAGGAATTGACTAGATAAATTCAGATATACTTATCAAAATTTTAACAATATTTCAAGTGGTAAATTAGATGCGTTTCATTTGACTCTCACATAGAAACTAAAATTATATACAACGTCCATTAAGTGTATATATTTAAACATGTTGAAATGGATTCATTAAACTTTGTAAAAATGGATCATTTTTCAATCCTTGAATAAATTCTTCCTTGGATATTCGTTCATCAGAGTTTGAATCGAGATTTTTCATTATATTATCAGCACATTGTTCATAGGAATATTTCTCTGGTGCATCAGACATTCCCAATAATTCAAACATTGAACGTAAAACCAATATAATTTCAGCACGATCAATTGAACTATTTTTATCTATATCGTAGACATTAAATGCATAACGAAGTTTTTGTTCGAGTGGTGCTTCAGTTGTTGAAATATAAGCTATTAAAAACTAGTAGTAAGAAAAATAGAAAATAGGTAAAAATGATACAAGATTCACACAATTAACTTACTTCTGTAAAGCTGATACCATGATCACCGTCCAAATCAAATGCACGAAATACACACTCACTTAGTCGATCCACATTTTCTTGAGGACGAAGTTCTTTGTAAAATTTACAAAATTGTTCTTTATTCATTGTTTTTAAATTTCCAGTACATTGTTGTGTAAAACGTTCATGCCAAGCAAGAATATCATCACGTTTCAACTTGGTATATCTTGATAATACCTCATAGGTATTCTCATCTAATACAGCAAGATCATCACTTTTAGATTGGCCGACACCCATTTGCTAGAATGAAATATAAAAATAGAAATGATTCTTATACTCAATTAAATTTGATTTTGAAAAAGATTACACACATCATACATTGTTTTTGTCTGTCTAAAATCAATTTAATCTTAGCACAAGTTTCAATTATATATATCAACATTCTGTTAGCGTGAGAATATAAAGATTTGAAAACATTTCTTTTTATTATTGCATGACAATTTGAAAAACAGAGAATTCTCTCACTCTCTTTATATGTCGACAATAGGTGTTAGTAATCGTGTCCAGATATATGTCTCAACTGTAAAAAAACAACTATACTGAGTAAAAAGATTCTAAAAAACTTTTGTATTCTTACCTTCATGTACATTTAACGTTACCGATCTTTTTAAGTATTTAATGTCAATAGAATATTTTCTATGTGGTTATATGATATTTAAATATTATCCTAAAATTTTTTGCTACATATTTCAAATATCATATCTACAATCTGTAAAACGCTTTTATAAAGAAGACTTCCTTCTCAATCAAATTCAATATTAAAAGATAGATTTAAATTGTTCAAGATCAGAGACGAGAATGAGCAGTTTTTATGGATATTTGCTTTAAATTTAATAAACAATAATAAAAAAATTATCGTTTATGTCACTTACTTTCAATTAGAATGATATAGTCAAATCGATAATCTCATCTATTAAATGGTTTTTCGCATGTTATATTTTCTATATGTTGTGCTTATGACACTCATAATGAATAATTTTTTCGAAATGTGGAGAACCAAAAAAAAAAACACACACATAAGAAAAACAGAAAGACTATATTCTCAAGAATCAGCATTTATTATCAGTTTAATTCAGGGATATACTATCAAATAGAGAAAAGTGATAAAAAAAAGAATTTTTTTTTTCCCTTTTCCTTTTTGGCTATTTGCTTGTTAGTCAAATAAGTATTAATTATTCAGAAAGTATCAGGAATAAGAATCAACATATAACGTAGCTGAATACAACCATGTATCTATCCTTTCGCATGATAAACTATAGTTACAATTAAATCTATTGAAAAATAGATTGCACACATGAATTGAGCTTTGAACGTTGAGAAAAACAAATCACATTCATCAGATTCGGACGTCCCAGAATAAATTACACTAAAATCTTGGTGCATTTTTCTCTTATTTTCTATTCATAAAAAAAGAGTTTCTTTATATACTAATTGATAGACAATTTAATTCTCTACAAGATTGTATATTTATTTTTAAGATTCATCGTTGATGCAGTAACTCTAACAAGAAATGCTTCACATTTTTTAATTACACCACGCAGTTTTAAAGTACAAACTGCTCTCTTTTTTTTAATTGTTTATAATGAGTACTAAAAAATTTGAAAACATTTTATTATCGTCAAATGGTAATAAATTTTATGCTTTACAAAAAACGTTTACTTGAAGTTAATTTATTTCAATTGCTAGTAGCTTTAATACATAAACTTCCAAGTCCAATGAAGTTTTTTGTACTAAAAAAGCGTTTTGGCTATTCAAGTATAAAATCCAAAGTTCAAATCATTAGTTTAAAGACCAAAAAATGTAGAATTTCGCACGCTGTTAGACTGTGTAACTCACAAATAAACCTGCTACTTTTTTTCCGTAAAAAGTTAGAAAATACTGGATGTTGCTAAGATAGTCGAAAAATAGAAGAAAATGACCTTTTACAAAGACTCTTTCTCCGATTTTATTTAAAAAATCATTATTTCTCATTAAAAAATCCATCATATTATAGAAAATTTCTTGCTGAATTTTTCAGTATACCTTGTTTTGTTGGATAAGTGATTTTTTAGCGAGGTTAAAAATTTGAAGCTTTTCTTGTTAGAGTTATTGTGCCAAACATCAAAGATAAATCTTAAAAATAAATATACACTTTTGTAGAGAATTGAATTGTCTATCGTATAGTATATAAAGGAATTCTATTTTATGAATAGGAAATAAGAGAAAAATGCATCAAGACTTAGTGCAATCTATTCTCGGACACCCATTAACAAACTAAAATATATAATCCAACATTTCCTCATTACCCATTCTATTTCCTTGACTTAGTTGCCTTCAAATTTGTTGCACTATTCACACGGGATAATTTTCTAGGAGTGATTACAATTTTCTTTAGCGTCTTCTTCTTCTTCTTCTTCGTACTATAATTGGTTTACATGTAGTAAAAACGAAGAAGAAAAAAATTATCAACTAGTTGAGTACACTTAGAACTGATGAGATGAGAAATACACGATGTTTCTATTGGATTTAATCTTGCATGGAGAAAACAAACATTTATAGAAAAAGATGTAATGAGACAAATAATTAAAGGAGAAGAATCTACCAAAAACTCAGCAAAAGGTATCGAAAAATATCGACAAAAATAGGATGAGATTACCGAACACTAAGCTTCATTTTACCTTGAGCTGAGCAAGACATGAAACAAAAGCTAAAAAATAATTAAACAAGAAAAAGTATATTTTCTCGATTGAAATTCGCGTCCCTCTTCTCATGCGACACTAGAATGCAAATGTAATTTATTTAATATAATTTTAATTTTAATCAACTAATAGATTTTTAATTATTAATTACTTCAACACATCATGTGTTCCAATGGAACAGGAGTTTACGTATGCAACTTTTTCGGTTATAATAACACTGAAAAGAAATATAAATAACCACAACCCAAAAGGCTTGAAAAAATTATTGGACTCGAAATGGACTCGAATTAGCCTGCTTCATGACTTGGACTCGGCACCCCCCGAACTCACATAGTCCGGAACACATGCAATGAAAGTGATATTTTATATTCTCGGAGCATTTAGGAAATGTATTTTCTTCATCCCATGTTGCTGTATCATCTAGTTATTTCACAATATTAGTGAGTTACTCATGCCATTTAGCATTTATCGAAAGTTTTTCACACACGCAAAATCCATTCATTCGGTTAGCTGAGGATTTGAGAGGACTTACTGGCGGTGCTTATTCTTTTGGAAAACAAGTAATGTTTTCCTTGCTTAACGTCAGGTAAGTATGTGCATGTTGTAGACCGAACATTTATGTCATAAAATCGCAGGAGTTTATAATCTAGAAACCCATTAGTATATTTTTCAAACTGTCCTTGGTCTTCCCATACGAAGATTAATTAGATTTTATGCGCATAGTAGTAGTACTAAGTCTTATGCGTCTATGAAGTGACAGATCGATTCTATCGGTCACAGTGTATGGGAACAAACAACCAATCAAGTCAGATACTTCGTATATTCACTTAGAATGAAATCTATTCTGAATTAAACAAGTAAGCAGGTTTAATTTCTGATCCTCTCTAAACTATACCCGTTTTAAAGGTTAATAGACATGCTGAGATAATTATTATTTAGAATTAAAAATGTACTATGACAATATTCATAATTAATTAGATTGCTCTCTCAGTTTTTGTCTAATATTCTCTGTTACCCCAAGTAATTCTAAATCATCCATATTTAATTTGGCTCCTTTATTTTTAATACAATCAATAATTTGTTCATAATTTTGGTTCAATGCGGCTTGATGTAACTCTAAATCGCTTGATTGCACATTTAAACGCTTCCCCTCTTCTTTATGGGTATTTAATGTTGTATGAATAAGACGATTTAACAAATTTTGACGTCTAGCCGGTGATTTTGGATTTTCTAAGGCAAGAAAAAATCCTCCACCTGAACGATGCATACGAATAAACTTCATAATCAGCGAATCTATTTCTTCTCCATCGTTTGTTGACCTATAAAACAATGAAAATCAGATACAATTTTTCAAATAACCGTTAAATCCTAATATAACCCTGTCATAATCGGATTGTGACTTGCTTTTAGGCTCTAAGTTATTTACTTTGCACAGAGCTTGTCCAAAATATCAAAACATTGTACTGGATTTACTGCTTCAAGTCTGGTATTTAAATCATTCAATACATTTTTATGTCCGCTTAAATACTGATCAACAAGATCTTCACAACGCTTCACATCTTCTTGATTCATTTTATGCATGCCATGTGCTATACTGCCCGAACAGTATGCACATAAACATTTGTTACCACTACTTGCGTTTTCACACATAATTTTTGACGATGTGTATAAAGTAGACTATCTTCAATAAGAATGCGATTATAAACACAGCAATTATTTTTTTGAAAAATTAATAACTATCTACAGAACGTGATGTAGAGGTAAGTCTCATATCTTATGCACCTGTATTTGTTCTTATAACTACTGTGTGAAAGAAACAGAAATGAAAAAATGATCACAAAGTGACAATATAGTGATGCCAAATCTTATAAATCAAGATAACAAAAATGTAATACAGACGTAGATCAAATTAAATTTACAAATTAATTTATTGAAGCTATTTGGAGTCTACATTTGACTATGTCGTGTACAACCGATATTTTTATGTATTCAATATGCCAGGTTTAGTTGTAGTACAGTAGTTAAATTTCAGATGACGCAAATAATTTAAATCTGTTATTTTTCAACTATCGCTTCAATCTGAGATGTGTACTCCGCACATGATTATTGAAAACAAAAACACAATAATTAATTACTCTAAAGTTTAACAATAATTTCCGAGTAAAACAAAATTTTTTAGAGTTACTTTAAACTAGGTAAAAAAGAATATTTCCCTTGCTGCAGCTAGTTTCAACCTAGTAAATGTTCTTATTTACCTAGGTTAAGCTAGCTCCAAAACATTTTGTTTTGCTTGGGTACTGTATGACCTTTTCGACCCTTCAAGCTCTAGATGGCGCTGACATTCTGTCAATCATAAAGATTGGTGAACTTATCCCATTTCCTTCTTGTTAATGTATATCGATCTTTGTTAACACGTCTGAAGAAAATTGAAATTCACAAGGTTCCATTTCAATGCCTTAACGTGTAATCTCAATTAGTTTACAGGGTTACCGTAGAAACTATGCGTAGAAGAACCCGTGTAATGGCTATTGACACACGTTCGGCAATAAGAAATCGTTTGAATTTCTCTTTACGTTTGAAGTTCTTAATGAACATTTTCCGATAACGATGGCATCTGCAAAAATGTTTTCAAAAAATATAAATTCGTCGTTTTTTCAGCAACAGTCAGCACAAGGCCACCACTATACTGATAATAATGCGGCAACAAATGGTCATGGATTGTTATCTGGTGATGATGATACTGTACTTACTCTTGATATGCATGTTAAAATGTCGAAAAAAATTGCTCAATTAACCAAGGTATGTGAAACTATTTCAAAATTGAAAAGTCAATGAGACACTTTTGAATGCGTTAACATTGTTAATTAGAGAAAATCTTCATTTACTTATAAAGTTTTTTTCTTTGCTTTAACTTTGTTTCATTCAAGCAGTCGATCAAGTCATTTGTTGAACGATTGGGTTAAAAGAAAATACTGTATCAGACTCGTATGTCTTGATATCAGATCAAATGATAAAAGCTGACTCTCGTTGGTAGATTTTGATATCTGCTTCAGATTATTCTTCTGCAGAACATATGAACTATTCTTCCCTTCCGCATTAATACTCTCTCTATAGATCACCTCTGACAACAAGGCTAATCAAAAATCTCTTTCACAAACTAAAAGATTTATTAATAAAATAGCTATGAAGCGTTATGTTTTATTATCAATACTTGTGAATGTTACTAGATTGTAGGAAAAGTTCTTTCACGTACTGGTTTAAAATATGTACGCGCTCGTATATGCTTAAATTTTGAAACTGAACAATAGCTCAAAATAAATGTATCGTTCAACATACTGATGCCACTTAGCCCTAGTATAGGGTATGTCGAAATTGCGCTCAATTTCGTAGCGATTTCATAATATTCTTCTAAACCGAGATTTTCGATGTCTTGTGATTCAGTAAACGTAATTGTAAGTCTTTTCTACAAGAAGATTTTCTGCAAGCTTGTTCTATTTTTTTTTCTCTTCTAAATTACAAGAAAATAAACTGTATGCTCTTTTAGAATCTAGAAGATACTGATAGAATGATATTTTGTACTGTTAATGGAGAATTTCTGCGACTGAACGGAAAGTCGGTTGCACTGAGAAACAGTTAAAGTCTTGCTACAGTGTTTAATAACTATCATTACGCGTAGAATATGTAATATCGTATATAAAATATTATTATGAAGTTCTATCGAGAGAAATATTTCACATTGGTTATTTTCATTTTAATATTTTCAGGTTGAACATTTTATTTATTTTTTGAGATAAGTTCAAGAAAAAATGCACGAAAAACAATTCATAGAAGAGGAGAGAAAAAAACGAAAATCTTAGTCTGTTCAAAATTATTGTGCACACTGCATAGTAGAAATATTTAGAAAAAAAAATGTACATAGTTTTTTTCTTGTCAAATGAAAAATAGATCTATCTGGCGCGAGTAATGTTAAACTCTTCTACTTATATTAAACTGCGGCACCCGTTTCATCACTGATATTTATTGTTGTTGTTTGTACACCATCCGTTGTGTTCATACCAAACGGTTGAGCTGTATTGGGCGCTAGTATTTTTCTCAAAAATTCATCCTTTAAGCATCCTTGAATAAATTCAAGTCGAAGTACAATATCTGAAAGGAGAAAAAAGAGAAAATATTACATTTAACTTTGAAAAAATTGAGTGGTACCCTAACGTACCAAAGTTATATATATTAAGATAAAAACAAAGTAAAAAATATCTCAGCTTATAAAAGTTAAGGAAATAAATGTTCAAATCTCAACACGGAAGTTAGATAGTTCCAACAAGAATAGTAAATTTAGAATTGGTAAAAGCGTTTCATTTGATGTATCACTACCCTAGTCCTAAAAAGAATATGCTTACTCACCATCTTTATTTAACCTTTTCATTATCAATTCCACACGTTTTTCGGGTGCTTTTTCTCCCCTTCGATCTTCTTCATTAGCTAAATCATACATTGCTTCAATTATTTTAACCATATCTTTACGATTTATTTGTCCATCTTTATTCTGATCTAAAATGAGAGAATAATTAAATTATTCAACGTGCGTGACTGTTTTGAGCTAGTTAACGAACCGTAGATATCGAATGCCATTCCTAATTTGTCTTTCAATTCACCATGTTGTGACAGACCAACGGCAGTTCTACAAAGTGATAATACCTGTTTTCTTTATTTCTGTTCCTATCAGGACAAAAAGAAAGTCAACTTACAGAAATTCTGTAAAGTCAATCCAACCATTCCCATCTGAATCAAACGCTTTGAAAACAAAATTACAATATTTATCAGCTTTTCCTTCCGGATAGAATTTCTGTAATAAAAAGATTAGACTGTCATGTAGTAGAAGTGCTAAATAAAAATAGACATACTAACCTTATATACATTCAAAAATTGTTTTTTATCCAATTTACCCGACGGACAATCTTTTAAGAAGCCCGCATGCCACGCTGAGATTTCTTCAGCAGTATAACGAGTACAGTTCTGTAATCTTTTCAGTTGTTCCTCGGTCAATATTGTCGGATCTTGTTTACTTTTACCACCTTTAGCTCCCATTTAAGTAGATTTTCGAACGAAGCGTAATATAAATAAATCTAAAAGAAAGATAATTCTTAACTATTTTAAAAAACAATACACATCTTTAATCGAAAACGATTTAAGCTATCTTTTGAAAAAAAGCGTAACTTTTAAAAAATTCGAAGCAATTGTATTTTCCGTTCTTTCAGATGATATTTTATGACAGTCCTTACAGAATGACAAAAAGTGAGAGACGTTTAAGAATTGAGCACAATTCTTATTGATATAAGCTTTATTTTGTCAGAATACAAGCGGAAAAATATTCCATTATAGTCTTCTAAATTAAAACTATCGAAAAACACAAAATCAATTTTACGAATAGAGATTCGAACACACAAACTTAGCTTTGCAGTAAACTGCAATCCTTATTCTCAAACTTATAGTGACTTTTACCTCTAATAATTTGCAATAGAAATATGCTGTCGAGTCTAGATCCGATACGATCCTAAAATAAAGTTTATAATTCAGTTTTTTGAGTAAAAATACAAGTGGGTTACTTTAGTAGCCGCATAGATGCACATTTTTCTGTACGATATAACATTCGTAACAGTATATCACATTCCAACATCTTTATCAAAATGTATCACGATATGTTCGTATTATCCTGATCCAACGTGAAATATATTGGCTACAACATTGAAGAGTCCGAAATGATTTTTCAAAAGTTAAAAGTTGAGCGAAATCATCAAAAAGTTAGAATAGTTATAAATTGGTGCGACATTTATAAATCGATTTATAACTATTTTAAATTTTTGATCAAAAGTTAAAATAATTATAAATCACTACTTATAAATCGATTTATAACTCCACCTATTTCGGACGCTACAATAAAAAGCTTTGAATGAAATTTCTAAATTTTCTTTCGAAAGAGGACATGCGCAATGCCTATATTATGTGACTTTAGATATTATTTAGAACATGGTAAAAAAATGACTTCAGAGATATTTCACCAAACAAGATTTGTGCTGTGACTTCTTTATCGAGATATATCAGTGATCCATCGATATATTGTGCTATAACAAATATTGAGATGTGAGGAATATTTAAAGCAATATATGATGAGTCAGTGATATACACGATTTTCTAAAATTTGCATATCATTGTTAAACCAATTTAGTTTTATGAGCCATTTTGTGCCTTATGGTAACTGTCATATAACAAAATGCTTTCTTCATCGATGTGTGTACAACCTGACTTGTTCTACCACGCCATATGTAGAAGAGTAGTGGCAAGTACTTATTGACGGAGACAACGAGGCTTTATGTCCCTTCCTCAGATTGACGAGCTTTTAAGAAATACTTAGCAACACTTGTCAAAGACTACTTCTCGCTTGTAAGATTCATCGATTTCCAGTGTTTTCTCTTAGAAAAACTTGTTTGTATTTCGTACTTTTAAACTGATATGCAGCTTAATCATGCCGTTTCGTTCGAAGGTGGCTACTTTAAATCTGTCCGATCTTCACCGCTGTTTTTACATCATATCTAAAGGATGTTCTATTTTCTCATGAAGAAACTAAGCATTCTTGACCATAGCTTATCAAGAGTTTTTCTCAGTCATTTGGCTCTTAGCCAATACGTAAAAAACGCAAAAACATACGACTTACTTCTCTAAAAACTCTATTTTTGCGTTCTTCTACACGTTCTTGTTTTCATGTCTCAAATATGTAAAAAAAATGATTTAAATCTAATTAGAAAAATCACAAGTTAACTAACATAGTAGAGATACAGGAGATGCGCATGTGAATGTTAATTAACTTTGAGTTTTGTTTAATTCGACATTGTGAATAATAGAAGAAAACAAAAAAATTTAAAAAACTGAAACGCCTTAGGTGACAGTCGAAAAACAAAACAAAGGGAAATCAAAAATCCTGTTTTGATGCTAGATAGAACTCTACAGGACTAGACTACACCTTGATAAATAATTGATAGAGCACTAACCTGGATAATCAGTATGCTAGATTTAAGTGCTAGCAGCTGCATAATTTCCCCGCAACATTTAAAATTAAACCTGTTCGTCTTCACTTGCGCATCAAACCAGACCTTAAGGTTAGAACAGATTGGTCAGTGTAGAACTCTGATATAAATAAGCTTCTGAATAGAACCATGTACTAAAAAAATGGCTCTATAGCTATAGTGTGCTTAGTAATTTTCTGCATTTTCTAGATTATCTCGATACAACTTGATATATGAAATCTTGAAGCGCATCGAGATATAGGTTTTTATTCGACGAAGAGCATGTATATTAGAATATTCTTTTTTTCATTAGATCCCTTTTCTGTTCATCATAATATTGTCAACTTTTTAGACGTTGACAATATGTTGTTTTTTAGATTATCGTGCGATAACTCTCAAAAAAAAAAACTCCTCATCACTATAAGAACTCTTTTGTCGTTCACATTTCTACCCCTACATGTTACACTTTGTTAAGAAAAAAAAATATCAATCTTATTAAACAAATGACCTTTACAATGATCGATTTGACATGTAGTAACAATTTATTCTTTTGCATTTAGAGTAGAATATCCTTACTGCGACATGTGGCGCTTTTTAGTAACCAGAGAATGAAAGATACAAAAAAACATAGTTATGTAAAGGTCATTTCATTTTCATCATTACTGATGTTCAAAAATGCCTCAAGCTTTTTTCTACTATAATGACAGTGGTAATAGGAGATTTACAAAAATAAATCTGTATTCAAATGATATACATATATATGTACATTAAAATTTTGATGAAACGAAAAAGAAAAAGCGAAAAGACATACAATAGAAAAAAAAAGTAAAATTATTATGAAAATGAAAATAACTTACTCTCTCTCTGTGTTTTTTTTAATTTTCTTTTGGAAAAAAGATCAAGTTTTGATTTAATTTATCTAAACTAGATGTAGATAAAATATATAACCGTACAACAGTAAAAAAATTTTTTTTGCTCTTTTTGCATGAGTGCAAAAATGTATATTAGAGATATGTGTATAACTGTAGTCAACTTTTAAGATGAAATATCTATAACTACTCGTTGTTTGGTTTTTCTTTTTTTGTTATTCGTTCTTCAGCTCCTCCCTCTCGCTTATGACACATCTGCACATGTATCCCGTGGATTTTATTTGAGTACAGATGATTACTTTTCTTTTTATTCATTCAGCAACAAAACAGCGCTCAATTTATAAGATATCAACCGACTTCCATTTGGCACGATGTATTTACGCGCTTTCAATGACGCGTAAAATATATTATTTAACAAAGAGAGAGAAAAAAAATATATTGAAAAAACCTTGTATGTTGTATCTGTGTGTATGTAGTGGTAAACTTTCACACGTTCATATATCTACTGTACATATACATACATATTATGTGGTTTTGTCTCAAATTTTCAATTGCATGTTCTTTTTTCTTTATTTGTAACATAATGATATCTGAACATGCATGAAGAAAGAAAGACTAATAGACAACTATGCAGAAAACAAATTGGTGTATCAAACAAAAAAGCAAAAATGAAGAGAAAAAAAGAATACGTTAGTTAATATATAGAGAGAGAAAAAGAGAGAGAGAGAGAGAAACATATTTACCATATTAATACTTTTACACGATCGATAATTTTTTTATTATCAGTTGATCAATTTAGTTTGACATAGATTAATGAGAGCGTTCATTATACATTATACATGTGATTTTCTCAGAAAATTTGTCCATGCTAAAGGTGTATGTGTGAAACAGAAAAAAAAATAAAAAATATGTCTTATTTTTATCTTATTCTTCAAGAAGAGATTTAAACGTTTACCTAATTGTCTAGAGTTTGTATAATAATAAATACTTTAATAGTTTCTTTCAAAGATCATTTTGTAACGATTAAACGATTCTCCTGTTTTCTGAAAAAGCAATGTTTTATCTGTATGTCAAACTGCAGCATATTTTATAACTCTTGTTAATAAAAAGTGGGGAGCAATTTTCTTTTCGACATATCCCAAAGTAGACAGAACAGCTGACTATTTTTTTATTATCTATTAGTATACTAAGAACCTTTTTTTTGTTTTCAATTAATTCTTTCATGATTCTATCAAACAGCACGCAGAAACATTAAGATGGTTCCTTTAAGAGCGAGAATAAAAGCTTTAAACTAAGCTTCTTTGTCAATAGAATTAAAAACGCCATTCACAAAGAAGAACGAACGTATAGTTTTAACTAAAAGCTTAAATTTCCTTTTAACTAAAGTCGGTTTAACAAATTATAAGAAATGGTAATAGTTATTCTATTATATCAGTGCTAACATTTATCAAGAATTTAATACTATCAAAGTATTACAGACAAATATATTGATTTGTACATACGTACTTCTGTAAATGAAACTGACCTACATCTATATATGAAGAAAAGACATGTACAAAAAGACTTCTTTATAGTTTTTATTATTAGTTATTGCTATTATTATTATTATTATTCGTCTTTAGAAGTATATAGTAGAGCACAAATATAGTATGTTGTCTTTTTCAATGTATATGAATATTTTCATCATCATTTTTCTCCTATTTGCACATATACACATATCGTTGCGTTAAGAATAAAGGCAAATAAACTAATCACAGAAGAGAGAGAAGAAAATTGTAAAAAATTTTTTTTTTTTTTTACAAATATATTATTTAATATTAGTCACTTACATACATTTATACAAGTCTACTACAAGCGTGAATAGTTATGACCTTCTCTCTCCCTCTATTTTGTTAAAAATCTAAAATTTTAACTAAAATTTCAATTATTTATTTAACATCATTTATGTCCTAGAAATACTATAAGAACAACCAAAGAATGAGAAAAAAAAAATGGTCAGCTGTTGTTGAAAGAAAAGATAAGCGATTGTTTGTTTATTTATTTATTTATTTGTTTTGTTTGTAAAAGAATAATTTTGTGTCTATGGCCTCTAACTCCTTCGGATTATATGAGTGTTACTGGATATATAGAACTGTTTCAAAGTATTGATGAGATATTGTTTTCTATATGTCAGAAACTAATATATAGTGATAAGCGAACTTCTTATACTTGTACATCGTCTATTATGTCAAATCAAAATGCATTAGTAGACAAGTTCTGTAAAAAAATCTAAAAATAGTTTCCTCCTGCATTTTATTTTAGCCACTTACTCTTTCAAAATAGAATATATCCAAATAGAATATAATAAGAGACTCTGAGAAAAAACTCATTAACAGTGAGTTTTTATTCTGAGAGAAGATTTATAAAGAGAAGACTGATTCTATACATATACTCAGTAGTATTATTATTAAAGAATTTTTCCTCTCAAAAACTATCTACCATCACCTATCACTTCAGTTTTTTAAATATTCATCAAAATCAAGATTTAAACAACAGTTTTATTTCTCTTGTGAATCTGTGTAGATGCTATTAATAGCATCGATAATCGATAGTTTTAAGATCTCAGGTTTGTTCAAGTGAGATAGATATTCGGTTTCTCAGAAAAAAACGAGTATTATTCGTATTTGTTCGTAGATCTTCCTTTCAAGAAAAGCTTTGAATTTAATTTTCTTCATATATTTCTGCATATAACGATAACAATGAAATATAGTGTCACTCTAGGGGTTCAACAAAAGATATTGTAAATAACAAAGTAAACTGTGCTGAAGCTACCACGATTAGATAGTTGCTTTATTCTTTTTTTTATTTTTGTTTTGATTACAAGAAATGATTCATTTTCAATAGATTCCATTTATTTCATAGACAGATTAGCAAAATCCGTCCAATAGTTTTATCTTTGCTATAATTTGGAATGTGTTGCTTTGCTTTGAGTCATGTTTTCTCTGAAGTAATAAACTAAATAGCCAATGTTTTACATTTATTTTTAATATTTAGCGTAAAAAAAGAAATATGACTTTTTCCGCTTATAAAAAGAATCACGTAAAGTACGTGCTAAATGTAAATCATTCATTCGGAATTATTTAATGAGTCAATCAAATTATCGACTTATGTTTTTGTTTTAGGTCATCTATTCTTTAAATACAAAAGCTGATGAACATGAAATAATTTTAAATAACCTCAAACAACAGTATGAACAAGAAAAATGTCAATTGGCGAAAGAAGCATCGAAAAAAGTCGCTGATTTACGTCAGCGTGTAGAAACTCTATCATTAAAAAAAAAAACACAAAGTTCAAGTTTGGAAGAAAAAATTTGTATTCTAGAACTTGAACGGTAGAATCTTTAGAAAAGAAAAAACTGCAAATTTTTAAAATATTTCAAACTATTTTTTTTCTATGTTATTTATGTTTTTTTAGACAATCTCAAAATGATGAAATAAGTCGTTTACAACAAGTGAGTAATGATCGTGAACGAACAATATCAGAAGAATTTCGAACAAAATTATCTCAAGTTAAACAACGATTAGAAAATATTAAAGAACAATTTACAATTAATTTTGATGAAAAATTAAAATCTTTAGAACAAAAACATCAATATGATATTCAATTATTAAAAGAAAAACATCAGCATGAATTAGATTCATTAAAAAATGAATTGAAACAATTATATGATATTGAAATAACAGCACAAACACAATATTATAATCAATCGGTTGAACTTTTACGAACAGAAAATAGAGAATTATGTGATAAATATGAACAACAACTACAAAATATTAGAGAACAAAAACAAATAAATGAACGAGAAATTCAATATGAAAATGATTTACAAAAATTAACAAAAGAAATTCAATATAATCGTTTAGAACATGAAAGACAATTGAATGAAAAAAATTTAGAATTAAAACAGAAAACAAATGAATGTGATCATTTAAGAAATGAATTAAAAGAAATTGAAAATAATTTACATTCAAGAAGCGAAAATATAAGTTCATTAAATGAACAGGTATTGTAACTACTTCTCAATCTGAATTATTTGTACTTCAAATTGTTTTTGAATTTTACATACATCTGCTGATCTCACCTCGCAGATAGATAGATGAATATACAGTCACTAGAATGGGGCGAAAAATCGTTTCGAATATCGAATTAGTACGAGACTAATGTGATATTTGTTAGGAAACTATTAATTTAGTCTTTATTAACAAAATTTTATTTTTTCTAACTATTCCTAGTAAAATTCCTGTGAGTTTTCTGATAGGAATCGAGATATATCCTACTAGGATTTCGCTTTGATTTCTTAGGATCCTAACAAAATCCTAATGAAATCAGGTATACCCGAAAGTCATAGAATTTTCTAAGATACTGTTGGGATCTTAAACAAACTTAAGCGAAATCCTAGTAGGATCCTAGCATTTTAGAATCCTATTAGAAAGTTATTAGGTGGATCATAAATGTTAGAATCCTGTAAGATCCTAGCAGGTAATAGACAGGAAGTGTGTAGGATATTGTCAAAAGATTCTTTTTAATAAAGCAGAAGTTACGGATATTAGCCTTACTTCCACATGTAGAATAAAAATTGATCTAATTTAGCGTTTGACAAAAACCTTTAAGATATTCTACTTTTTTTCTGACATTCTATAAAGAACAAAACATCGGTTCGCTAGATTTCAATAACAGCATTCTTTTTATTATTCTTTTTGATTTATAATTTTGTTTAGTTAATGAAACAACGAATTGATTATGAGCATTTACATAATCGCTGTGAATTAACAACAACAGAATTAAATACGGTCAAAGAACGATTTAATAGACAATCAAATGATTTAGAAGAAAAACTGAGTGAGTTGAATTATAAAATACCATTGATAGTTTCTAGTGTAATTACTTGAATAGAAAAACTAAAAGAAACAAGAAAAAATAAGAAAATAAAATAGTTTTTAGATCAAGAAATAATGTTTCTTCTATGTTTTTGTACTTTTTAACTTAAGATCTTCATTGAACCTAGGACAGTTCACCGTTCGTTGAACAGAAGGTCGTCGATAACGAAAACTGTTTTTCAGTTCCTGTTCTTGAACTAGGAACGTTTGAATAGTTTACCTTCGTAGGAATAAGAAACGACTCACTAATTCTACTCCCTTCGAGTGAATATTAAAATACTTTTTGAATGGAAAACTGTTCGAAATGCCTGTGTTTCTAGTAATCTAGTAGCTTTCCTTCGCACAGTAGTGAATTTATATGGTTCATGATGAGTATAACTGCTTTATTTGACAGTATTCTTTTTTTCCGTACTTGTTTCTAAATAACAAAACGTCCAACATTCATCATTTATCTTTCAAAAATGTAATCTTCTCGCTGTGGCTGCTAAGACTAATGACAGTCGATCCTGTCTTGTTAAATTATTGGGTTAATGTATTTTCGCCAGCTGCGTCTAAAGCTTTAAAGATCATTTAAGACAGATAGGCAACGAAAAGTGCTCCATTGAGTTTCCAATCAGCTCTGAAAATACGAAGTCCTAGCGACTTTTAGTTTCTATTTCACAGCATTTCTACGGAAAGCTCAAAAAGAGCGTAGGGGTTACCGTTAGCAGATCGCTACGAACGAGACCATGCAACAGTTTCTCGTTCAAAAACAACTATCGTTCCCATTTGGATGAATTCGAACTAATGAATCGTTCCTTGTTTCTGAGAGCATGAACTGTTAGACTGTTCTTAGTTCAGAAGCAGGAACTGAAACAGTGAACTGTCATATGCGTAGAATCTTGACAAGAAAAATGTTGACGTGTGTACTGTTTTGTTATTTCTATTTTTCATGTTCTTTTTATAGAATTAACAGCAGAAAAAGATTTAATTAATCGGCAATTGAATACGGAATTAGCACAATGTAAAAAGCAATTACAATTAAATATTGAACGTTTGAAACAGTTGGAATCTGAACGAAATGCACTTTTATCCAAAACAGAAACAACATCGAGTTTTCTTGAATTAAGAATTGTTGCACTCGACAAGGTATATATCAGACTATATGTACTTGATTAGAATATATCCCTATTAAATGTATTTTAGTCAAGTATGTGCGCAAATACTTGAATTAACTAATGAGGATAGTACCTGTCAACTTGTCCATGTAAATTTATTTGTCAAGTAAAATGTAGGTACTGGGCTAACACAATACAAATAAATTTACTTGAAAAAGTTCTGTCAAGTACTTGTTTCATTTATTTTTCTTATGTATGTTATACATATCCTGGAGCTATTCTCTACTTTTGTAGAACAAAGACATGCACGTTCACTAACTTTGTTCAACTCACGAGGAAACATTCCCAGGTGCCCCGCTCCGATTTCATTCGTTCATACATCATTCGATAGGGGGTCTCGAGTAGGTAAAAAGCCTAAAAGGATATCGGCCCATGACTCTTTAAGACCCGTTTTCTGTAAAACCAGTTTTTCAGAGCTGGGAGATGTCTCATTTTGATGAGAATTTCGCGGGCTACAATCATGCCTTATTAACAAAGGTTTTGGTTATTCTGTTAGGGTTTCTGAAAAGCTGGTTTTACAGAAAACCGGGTCTTAAAGAGTCATGGGCCGATATCCTTTTAGGCTTTTTACCTACTCGAGACCCCCTATCGAATGATGTATGAACGAATGAAATCGGAGCGGGGCACCTGGGAATGTTTCCTCGTCAGTAGACAGACGTAAGCACTTATTTGATAAGTGTATAACGATTGATATTGTGATATTTATATACAACCAAATAAACTTTCCCGCTGAAGTCGCGGCGTGACTCACGCTAAAAATTCACGGCAGGATCGTGTCCCGAGATCGCGGTAAGACTAGAAAAATAAGAGTCGGGATTCAGGATCACCGTTTTCTCACGATCAGCAAGTTTGGGTGCAAAACAAAAAGGTGAATGAATGAATTCATGCCGCGTCGGAATATTGCGTAGCGACTCCTCGAGAAACTATAAGACTCGTCTATGGGCCCAACGTGACAAAACCTCTTAGCGTTGTTAGCGTAGTCATGAACAACGTTTTTTTAAAAAAGTTTAAAATTTATCCAAGATCGCGTCGCGACACCGTGAGTCAGCCGCGCTCGTGAAGCGACAGCGTGTCTCCACCATGATCGCGACGGGATAAGCGCGAATCCATAATGATCACGGACGCGATAGCGTGACAGACCGCAAATGAACGATTGGCTTGGGAACCGATCAATGCCAAAAGCAAAAAAGGATGATTGACTTGTCCAAGTACTTGGCTGAAGCAAGTCAAGTAACGACATTTGACAAGTTCTTGCTCAAATACTTGCCAAGTGCTTCACTTGTCACATACTTCCCAAAATACTCAAATAGTTGTACCAGGTACATTTATCAGAGATTGTTGATCAAAAAGAATGAAAACAAAAAACACAACAAGAATCGAAGGTCTATATACCTACTTACTCTAAGCATGCCTGTTTAGTTAAACATCTTATACACAGTATGTGTTAAACCAGTAATCATATTGATAATATCATACTTTAACAGAAACAGTTTCTTTTGGTTCGATTATAGATTGCCAGATACTTTATGTACTATCTGATTTTTTTTTTCTTCTTCTTGTTTTTTTTTTTTTGTTGTTGTTATCATGCAGCTTAGTCATTGCTACAATTAGATAATCCACGACTTAACAAAAAAATACACTTATCATGAATAGTTGACCTTTTGTTTTGAATAATAATATACAAATATTTATAAACTCCAACGAGAAAATGTAAATTTATGACAGAAATAGGTCAAGTTTAGATTGAAAATATCTCGTCAAAACATTTTGATTAATTAATTTTTTTTGGTTTTATTAATAAAAAAAAAAAAAAATAATGTTTTTTCATAGGTGAAGAAAATTTATCTACATGTATAGTAAATAGACTGTTTTCTAATTTAGACAATTAATGAATTGACAAATGAAAAACAACAATTATTATTAAAATATGATAATGAATTAGCTGAATTACGTTTAACTTATGATCAACAAGTGAAATTATGTAAAACAGAAATGCAAAATGAAATTGATCGATTAAAAGAAAATTTTAAACAAATATTGAAAGATGAACAAGAAAAAGCACATGCAAATCTTTTAGAACGAGAACAAGTAAAATATTTGATATTCTAGTTTTTTATTCTTTATTCTTTTGTTTTTTTTAACATATTATTTATATTTTTAATAGCAATTACGTGAACAATATGAAACTGAGAAAATTCAATTACTAAATGAATGGAAAAGTGAAATAAATTTAGAAAAATCTCAACAAGATGATGTTAAAATACAATTAAAAAATTTAAAAGAAAAATATCAAAATGAAGTAATAGTTATTTAGTTTAATAATCTATCTGATATATTTATGTTTTTTTTTCTTTTACTCTTATAACAGATACAAGATTTAAAACAACGTTTACAACTCATGGAAAAAGATTTTCATACTGCACAATTATCTATGACACAAATGGAATCAACAAATGTTGACTATAAAAATCAAATTGAAAAATTATTAATTACAATAGATGATGAAACAAAAACATCGTTACAAATAAAAGTATATTTATTTTTGATTGTCTTTTTAATCATAAATTAAATATCTAAATTAATTTTAGTCTAAATATGATGATTTAAAATCTCAGTATGATGAATTAATAAATAGTTCAACAATAAAATTAAAAGAAGAATTAGAAAAATTATCTACACAATTGAATGACAAATGGTCAAAGACATTAAAGTATGTTGATATATTAAACTATATTCTATTTACTCACTACTTATTATATAAAATATATTTGATTTGTGTTTAAGATCTGAATGTGAAAAAATTCGTCTTGAATTACTTCATCAAAAAGATGAAGAAAAAAATTTATCAATTGAAGAATTAAAACGTTTAAAAGATAATGAATTATCATTGTTAAAAGAAAAATGGCATTTAAAATGTAAAGATTTAGAAAATCAAGTATGTAAATAAAAGTCTAAATGATAAAAAAAAAAACAATAATCATCTATCTTCTTTTCTAGTTAGATAGTGTTAAAAATCAATTATTAAGTGAACAACAACGATATAAAGAAGAAACATTAGTGTCCCTAAAAAATGTTAATGAAGATAAAAAACGGACAATAAATGAATTTAATTTAAAAATTCAAGAATTAACAACACAAATACAACGTTTACAATCTCAAAATCAAGATGATTTATTTCAACAAAAAATACAAATTCAAAAAGAACATGTTGTACGTACATAATTAATTATTAATTCTATAGAAATAGAGATATATATGTTGATTGAAATAAATTTTTTCTTTTTTCATTTTATTCATAGCAACAATTAAATGAATTAAAAACTCAACAAATGGAAGATATTCGAGCACAACAACTTGCTCATAATAATCATTTAACAATGATAAGAAGTGAAGCAGAAAAAACAAAACATTTAGAATTGGAAAAGCAACATGCAAAATATCAAACAGATCTAGGTAAACTTTTTTATCAATGAAAAATAATGGATCTATAAAGTAACTTTATTAGTCTATTCTCGTTTAATGAATAAATTGTTATTTAACAATCATTTGATAGTTACAAAAACGAAAAATAAACTTGTCAAGTTTAAAAATGAAAATTATTTTCTCTCTTTTAGAATCTTTCCATTGTCAGAAATCTATTTTAGACTCAAAACACTGGATTCATTGAATGTTAGTCTTATGTATATTAAATTAGAGTAAAAAGTTAAGCTTTGGAAAACGTCAGTTTTTTCACAGTTCTTTGAGAAATAGTGATTAAAAAAAGTAGATGCTTCAAATGTCCACACTTCTCTTTTATTTTAAGCACCGAAAGACTTGGATTGGTTCAAAACTGATGGCAAGAGTTGTGACGAAAAGACAATAGAGCAGGATTTTTAAAAATTTTTATTAAATATTTTTTTCAGAAGTTCGAAAAATGCATTTCTGATTCTTCGAAAATCTTTACTCTTCTCTAAAAATTAAGACAAAAATAAGAAATTTGGCTCTATTCAGTCGCAGCCACAAGTCTTCTTCTCATTTGAAGACCAACTCAACTCTTATGGTACTTGAAATAAAAGAACAATATGAAAAGGAGCAACAGCTCAAAGCCAAACAGCTAAAAACGTGTTTTTAGAGTCCAAAAAAAAAGATGTATAATCGAAATGTGCTTTTATAAAAGTGGCTGTTTTTGACAAAAATTATCGAGACAACAATTAGGATGAAAGCTTCTGATGATCGAATTTCCTAAGTATTTTTGTGACATTCAACGTATATATTTTCAACTTGATCGAGAGAAAATTTACAAAATAGTCGTCTTCAAGTGTAGTAAGCGTCAGTTCAAGTTTACAAGAATGTAACTAAAAAGTGTCTATAAAACAAATTTATTCAGTACAAATTAAGTTGAGTTTAAAAGTAAAAAGTATCGTTTTTGAATGTTTTATAATTTTAGAAAATGTACAAAAAGATAATAAACAAAAATTTTTAAATGAAAAAGAAGAATTAACTCGTTCTCATGTTAAAGAAGTAGCCGCTATTCGTGCAGAATTAGAGCGTGCTATTGAAATTACTAAGATCAAGGTACTATTTTGATTGTTATGTATATGTTTCTATTTCATGCACACATTTCACTTTTATATAGGAACGAGAAGCTGATTTACGTATTGAAGATTTAACATCCGATTTACAATCTAGACAAGATCGTGTTGATACATGTATGAAAGATTTGGGTGAATTACAATTATTGGTTGAAAATTTACGCGTAGAAATTGATAATCGCAGTAAAGAAATTCAACGAGTACGATCAGAAGCAAATAAAGAAATCAAGTAATGATTTATCTAGAAGAAAAATTTATTTAGTTAATATTCAAATATTGTGTTTAGATCTCGAGAAGAAACATTAAATTCCATGAATGAACAAAAATTAAAAGAATTAAATTCAAAGCATACCAATGATCAACAACTCTTAATACAAGAGTTTACAAAAGCTCATGAAATGTTAAAAGCAAAAGTTAATGAATTACAAATACAGTAAGTAAAATCAAAATTAAAGTTCTATTCTGTCGTCTAAATAGTCTATATACTTACTGTTAACAAATGAAAAAGAACTATATCAACAAAAGTTTCTTTCTCATCTATAATCAATTCTAGATGTTTCAAGTATATTTTAGACTTGATCAAGCTGAACAACGTTATCGAAATCGTGAGTCAAGACCCGAAGATCTTGAATTAATAGCAAATTTACATCAAACAATTGTATCGTATCAAGATCAATTGAAGAAAATTCATGTAGATTATTTTGTTTTTTCTTGATAAAAGTTTGTTTTCTCTGTAATATTAGGAAATTTGTGTTTTAGGAAGAAAAGAAACATTTAAAAATGGAATTAGTCAATCGTGAGACGAATTTTAATAAAGTATTTTCAAATGCACCAACTTCAAATGTTGGTGTAATGAATCCACTATCGTTTAACACGAAATTTGTATGTTTTATCTAATATTCATTAGATATTGTTGTTTAATAGTGCTGTTTTTTTATTTAGGTTTCAAAAGCTGATGCATTACCATCTCGCCTTAAATCTCAATCACCTAGACCGCCCCGATTGGATCCATTGCCCTCAACAACCGGTGTACCTCATGATTTAACACTCAATCCAAATAAACCATTACCACCAAAAAAATATGTGAAATGATGAACGAATCTCAATCTTGGTTAGAATACAAAAGTTTTTTCTGCTACTATCAGGGAATCTTGAAATGAACAGAAAACACTGATAATTTTTTTGCCTTCATTTGTTTTTTTTAATGTATTTGTCAAATATTTTATTTTTATATAAATGTTATAGAATTTTTGTGTTTTGTACAAAAAAACGTATAATAAACAGATGATACGAAAATTAAATAATGTTTATTTTTATTTTAAATATTAATGTGAACTTCGATTTTTAATTACAGCCAAAATTTCATTACATGTACACATCACTTCCTAAAATATAACAATTTTTTTTCTAATTATCCTTTTCTAGAGTTTTCTTTTCGCACTTACCGGATCATCAGCATGAAAACGTTTTATTCTAAATATTAACGTATTTTCAATATTAGTTGATATCATTTCATCCACAGCATCATCTATATGTTCAATAAAAATAAAAGAAAAATCTTAAAAATTATTGTAAAAAAAAATGAACGGTTATACCCACCATATTTTATCATTGATTTTAACAAAGTTAGTATAGCACGAGCTATATCATGATAATTTTCGTGACTGTTAAATATATTATTCAATACTTCCATACTGAAATAGAACATATTAGTAAAAAAATGTTCAATATCAAAATGAATAAGAGATACCTGTCTAACAATGTTCCATCAGATAATCGACTACATAAGTAGCGCATAACACATTTTTCTAAAAATAAGTTCATGAAATATAATCGAAGTTTAATATTGAGTTTGAAATGTTTTTACCATCCAATTTGAATAATTCAGATAAGACGGCAAGTGCTAAAATAGAAATTCTATGACAAAAAACAACAATAACGTATAAAGATCAACTACCTGATTTAACTGCATTTCTATTTTTCAAATGTTTTTGAAGACCAATAGTAAAATATCGTACGATATTATATTGTGCCAAATAATCAACAATTGATGTTTGTAATAATAATGGCATAAAAGCAAAACATACTTTTGTAAATATATCAACATTATCACCTAATTTTTCTAATAAATTTAATAATGCATTTAAAATAGACACTCTATTTTGATGTAAATCTCTTAGAGATGATGCTAGAAGTAAACCAATTATTGATAAACATGATTCGTTTGTCTATAATTTAAATACTAACGTTCATTTCTCAATTGCCAAAGTAGTATACAACATTTTGAACTAATTCCAACATCTGTATTATATTTATTTAAAATTCGTATTATATCAGCAACAATTTTTGTTTCTCCAAATTTGACATCTTTTAAAACAAAATCCGATTCATTTTTATTATTATATATTTCAATAATTTTACCTTTTAATGCAAGGTCATTTAAAATTGTTATTAATTTCAAAATTAACGTTATTTCATTTTCAAATTGCTACCAAAACACAAATATTTTATAAATCTCGTTTTTTTTTCTTGAATATATCACATTTGTATCTTACCGGTATCATTTTTCGAATAAATGACACTAAACTCGATTGAACAAAATATTCATCCTGATCGTTTGCTAACACTTTTTGTAATAACTCTAGACTATACAAAGCAATTTTTTCATTTTTTGGAAAATGTTCAACAAGCGGTACAATTTCGTTTAAATAATGTGAGCCAATTATCGATGTATTAATCTACAAAAAATAATCTTATTATTTAAATTTTGTTTATTAATTATTATTTTTTCGTCACACTTGCAGCCTGTGATTCACAAAATATTGATAAACATTGTTGAACACGTTTCTCATCGTTTCGATATAATTTTAGATATTTTAAATAATATTCAACTTGTTCATTTTGAATTAATTCTAATAATAATAGAGAAATATCGATTAGTTGTAGATTAATAGATCAATGGGTAAAAATAACACCTACCATCTACTTCTTCATTGTCATCAACAACAGACGATGTATACTGCATCATACATGAATCAATTTGTCTCATACAATTTACAATATAATCATTTTGTGAAAAATCTCTAATTAAAATAAAATTAGATTATTAGCAACGAGGCTCACTATCAATGGATGATCTCATTTTATATTATTCAACAAATGAAGCATATGCAAAGATCGTCTCATTTTTTACTCCAGTTTATCCTATAGTAGCTGTTGTACAATCTTCTAGACAAAGTGATGTCAATTATCTACTATTTTATCGACTCTGTAATCATCGTCGAAAACTGAACAAAATGGCCGGTTTAATTTTTCCAAAAAACTACTTTCAGCTTTTTCGAAAAATTTCAGGGTTGAGGTGGACCTCAGGAACATCGAAAAAAATATTCCTTCAGAAATGGATGAAAAATACATCACTAGAATCAGAATTCAACGCTGATTCCAAATATGTCCTTGATTTTACTTAAAAGCGTCAAAGACAATGAAAACTCAATGACTTTTGAAAAGAGGTATTTTTGACCTCTTTCAGTTTTGAACCATCAGCTGCCTTTCAAGTGAGGTCTGGAACCTCGAAAAATACTCAGGAGTGTGTAGAATTATTCACTCTATCCAAAACATCTCAAATAAGTTTTAAAATAATTACTTTTGCATCAATTTTTGGCTAAAAACTAAAAAAGCGACCAAAATTAGGCTAATCCATCATTTCATCACTGTTTTTAAGCCATAGCCAAGTCTCCATCAATTGAGAGGGACACAGAGGTCGATTCAATTTTTCACGCTGATTTCAAATCTGAATCAAAATAAAAAAAGCTTGCGCACTCCTGAAGACTCAGTTTTCTGGAAAACAAGTTTTTCAAGAACTCTAAAAAAATAATCAAAACCTTTTCTTATTAAGGTATGATTATAGCCCGCAAATTTCGGATTAAAACGAGACACTTCCCAGCTCTACACGACCTTTCTTTGCAAAGTTATAGAATTTACAAGAGAAGCCAAGAAGCCCTAAATTAATTTCTTCTTATTTCTGTAGCTTTGAGCTGACAATGAACATTTAGGGCTTTTCTTGTAAATTCTATAACTTTGCAAAGGAAGGTCGTGTAGAGCTGGAAGGTGTCTCGTTTTAATCCGCTAGTTTAGTTTAAAACAAATTTGAGGTTTACAATTGTCATGCAATGTACTAAAAGTATGGTGATGAATGTAAAAATGTATACATACTCTCGTTGAATACGTTCATCTGGTACAGGATTCATCATTTGATTAATCAATGATGATATCTCGGGATTCTCCTATGACAATAAAAAGAGTTCATACTTTATTGTTTTAATGGTGTGTTTGTATATGTGGTGCGTTTCACATACCTTACTCATGTCTTCAGTTGTTTTTGTTAATATATTATGGTCATATCGTGCACATATGCGTAACTGTAGTGTATCTTCTTCCTAAAAAACATAAACAAAAAATGAGAAAAGAAAACATTATACATCAGATATGAAACGTACCGTTAAACAATCGGTTGTCAACAAGTCTAATAAAACTGCACCAAATGAGTATATATCGGATAATGGTGTATAAAGTTGACCGTTGAATATTTCGGGAGATGTGTACGACAATGAACCTAAAAAATCATTTTTCGTTCAACATGTTTTTATACACTCAAGAAATAAAACAACATATATTAGCAAAATAATGCAAAAGCTATTTTCATCCTACTGATTATATCAATCGTTAAAATATTGCTCTTCACTTTCAACACCTATTCACAGAATATTCATATCTCAGCCAGTGTTGTGTTGTAGAGACTAATAAAGTATTCTTTAACAAGCTGTACATACGTTTGGATAATCGAGTTCTCATTCTTAGATCGTATGCAACTGATAATGGTATCATATCACCAATAATAATTGAACAATTTTGTTCACTGCCTTCACCACGAAGAAAAATACTCTCTGGTTTCAAATTTCTAATACGTTCAAAACAAAACATAAAATATAGTTTTGTGAAAGAATATATCTTCACTCATTTACCGATGGACGATACCTTGACTCCATAAATACATTAAGCCATCTAAAATTTGGGCAAACCACACTTCCGTTAACTAGTAAATTCAAAAAATAATCGATAAAATGGAAGAATACACATTTTGTTTCACACTAATTTTTATACATAAGTGTAGATATTTTTTCAGTTAGAATAAATTTGATTTTTTCTCTCTTCGACATGGTAGTTTAAGACAGAATCTACTATCATATATGACGGTATGTCTGTTGGATGCACGATATTTTATTGAATCTTTTAGGTAGCAAACAATTTTTCTCAAAAATAAAGAAAATATTCCACAGTTTTAAGCTTCGAAATAAAAGGTATGTATTGATTTGACAGAACGAAAAAATGTCGATGGAAGAAATGACGAAAAAAAATTGTCGAAGAAAAAAATATGACGAAAAAATAATGTCGAACCAGAAAATAGTGAAGGAAAAATGTCGCAGAAAGCTCATGCTGATATTCTTCACCAGCGGGATATAACTTATTATTTTATGTAGGAATGAATATTGACATCAACATCGATATGAAATAGACTGTCTCGGTACTGCACTGGCACACTCAATATCTTTCGGATATTGGTTCTTTTTTCATTTTGTACAGAAAACCACTCACGAGGGAACGTTTTTCGATGGAGTCTTCCGATTTCGTTCGTTCATATGTCGATCGATAGAAGGTATCGTGCTAGCAAAAAGCCTAAAAGGCCCATGACTCTTGAAGACCCGGTTTTCCGGAAAATCAGTTTTTCAAGAACTCTAAAAAAGAACTAAAATTCTTTCCTAATGAGGCATGATTGTAGTCCGCCCATTTCTAATTAAAATGAGACGCCTCCCAACTCTACACGACCTTTCTTTGCAAAGTTATAGAATTTACAAGAAAAGCCCTAAATTAATTTCTTCTCATTCTTATTCTGTAGCTTTCAGCTGACAATGAACATTTAGGCCTTCTCTTGTAAATTCTATAACTTTGCAAAGGAAGGTCATGTAGAGCTGGGAGACGTCTCATTTTAATCTGAAATATGCGGACTACAATCATGCCTCATTAGGAAAGGATTTTAGTTCTTTTTTAGAGTTTTTGAAAAACTTGTTTTCCAGAAAACCGAGCCTTCAAGAGTCATGGGCCCGAATCCTTTTAAACTTTTTACTAATTCGATACCCTCTATCGATCTTCATATGAACAAACGAAATCGGAAGAGTTCACCGAAAAATGTTCCCTCATCAGCATCGACAGAGAGCTGTCGTCGTTCCAAATAAGATAATAAAACGCTATTTCTGAGACCTCCCTGAACAAAAGAGCATGACCTACTATTATGAAAATGCATATCGCTCATTTGGGAGTGGCTTTTTACTGAGAATTCGTTTTTTTGTCAGTTTTTATCTGGAAAACCAGAACTTTATAAATACGTCTTCTACTATTCAAAGAGGGGTTTTCCCTTATTAACTACCGAAAAATTATAGTTTCTGTTAGAGCAACCCGAAGAAAAATAAGAAAACCTCTATATTGAACCTTTTGAGTTTTAGAAGAAAATTGCGTGAAAAGCCATGGTCTCTTCTTAACGCTTCTAAAATTTTGTTATAGCGTTGCCTTTTTTATTGCAGGGTTGGACCATTTAGCGGCTGTGTGGCAATTTGTGTGCGATTTGTCTAAACTGCACACGCGCCGCTAGAACTAAATAAAGAGAACACCTCAATGCTCTACTAATCTCAGGCGTGATGAAAACTGGAGTTTATAGCAGAATACAGATTTCAATGTCCAGAAACGAATGATACGATTGGCAAGAAGAAACAACGCCGACGCTTTTGATCTGTGCTCACCTATGTTTGCTTTTTCTTCTATCCACACATATAGGAGAAGTATGTCAGCCAGAAAAACGAGGAGCTGACACAAAAGAGGAAGATTAACAGTGTTCCGTAATCATATATGGAACATTTTTCAACATTTTTATATGATCCACATTTTTTTCTTTGATATTTTTTCGTCTGCATTAATTTCTTCCATATTTTTCATCGACATTTTTTCGTTCTGCCAAATCAATACCATTTGATTTTTTTTTCATCAGCGCCAAGCGTATATAAAAATTAGGAATCTAAGGCGCTATCATAACTTGGTGCTCTCTTTTCGAGATTCTTTGCACTGAGAACTGTGAAAAAGAGGACAAGTTGTTCTCAAGTAAAACTTCTTGAAAGCAAGACCTTGAATGGAAATTTTTTTGATTTCTTCTCGTGTATAACAGCCACAGCCATATCATCAGTAGATTCTGTCTTAAACTGCCATGTCGAACAGAGAAAAATCAAATTTATTCTAACTATAAAAGTATTTTCACTTAGATACGAAAAATAAGTGTGATTCAAAATATTACCAAGATCTTGATCACAAGAAGTTCTATCAAGATTAACATACCGAATTATCGATTGTTTTTTGTTCTGAACGTAATTTTCTGATGTAATTGTCTAAATTGCCCATTGGAAAATGTTCCGTAACCAAATTAACAAACGCAGCACTGATCTACAAATACACAACGTGAGATAACATCACATTTCCCACTCATTCAAAGGGTTCGTTACTTTCGGCTCCCATGCAGTAAATACATCAGTATACGATACAATACTTTCGTACGATAGTTTCATTAACGGCATGTACTAGAAAATTCGCAATAAATATGAAATAATAAGTCTGACAAAAGATGAAGAATTGTACACACACTTCATTAAACGCAGTGATCACATTCGCTACATCGACTATCTCGATCTAAATAATAAAAATGTATAGAAGAAATAACATATAATATCTTCGCTGCATAATTTACTTTAGCTAATACATAGTCTTTCTCCGAATCGCTTCGTCGAATAATATATCGCTCAGCCAACGGATCTTCCGTATCTTGTCTAAGCGGGTTGACAACCTAATGGAAATAGAAAAAATTATTTCAGAATTCAACAGAATTCACCTTGATACCACTAAAAGTTTGATAAATTGCTCATGTTTAGTAAGCACTCTCCAGCTAAAGATTGAATATTTTCTCTGAGAGTGTATGAATTACTTTAATAATCATCTTGATCAATATTATTCAACGATTGATTGTATTTTACATTTAAATATTTGAAAAAAACTCAGAATTAGTTGGCTTTATGGGACGGACAGTTAACGGTGTACTTTACGCCAAATATTTGTTGTTTTTAACGCAGAAACAGTTGTCGATGACTAATACCTCTTCGTACCCATGCAAAACAAAATTTTTTGGAGCTAGCTTAATCTAGGCGAGAGAGAACGTTTCCCTAGCTGCAGCTAGTTTCAACCTAGCTTATGCAAAGTAAATATTCTTTTTTACCTCGACTAACCTAGCTCCAAAAACTTTTGTTTTACAACGATATGCTTACCGAATAGTTATTATTATTAGCCATCTCATAAAAATCTCAGAGTAGCGACAGAGGTGAAACGTTATGTTCAACATTTTTTCCATTAAAGAATATTTCACAGTTTTGTTGCTAAGCTACACCTTTAGAAAGTTGAGTTTCTGATGGCTCAATGCTTACATTCAGGTTAATGTTCTTTACTAATAGAGGTGTCTTGCTGCTATTATATTAGCAAGAAAGGTCAAAATATTCTTCATCTATAGACACTGTCACCAGTGTGAAACTAATAGAAAGTAGCACTTCGTTGTACCCATGGGGAAATATAGTTAAAGTTTCACGACGTGCAGCTGCAACGTCAAGTGCATGGTGTGCACGTGTTTAACACGTGTTCAAAGCGAGAATTTCTTATCACGTTTCCACACACCTCGTCTTATATCAATAGCGACCACAATTCGTTTCACCATATTCACGGTTGTACACGCCGTTTTATATAGTAAAATTTCTCCATGGGTCGAAATTTTAGTTGTAGGATACCTAGACCAGTAAGAAATATATGATACGTAGACGTTAAAATTTCTTCATCTGATTCGTCTATAGTATTAGCCAATAGATCGAAGTACTTGCAGATGTTTTTTCTTTCTTTCTTTCTTTCTTTCTCTATTACATGCAATTTTTTTCCTTTATCTACATTTTTTTCCTTTATCTATCAACGCGTACCTATTCCTCCTTGTTTTTCTGTTTTGAATATTTGTTTGATTCATCAAACTCATCCACCCGCACATCATTTATTCATATCCACATGCTTTTTCTTTCTTTTCCATACCACAAGAGTCGAGACGTTTCGAGTAAATTCACGAAAATAAAAAAAAAAAATTTTGTAAATAGAACGGATAAAAGTTTTGGTGCTGAGGGAAGAAAAAAATTCGTTTTCTTTTTGTATATTAAGTATCTAAGTACTGTTGGTAAGGAACACATACCCAATTTATATTGATAGAGAAAAGAAATAGTCTATGTGCTGATAGAAGAGCGTATTACGATAATAACAATAATGAAAAACTATAACGAATCTAAACTATTAAATAAGAAAAGAAAGAAAACCAACGAAAAAACGACATACGTAGCAAAAACATGTGCAATACACTCTCATATTAGTCACTTCTAAGGTCCATATGAACTTAGATCTTTAAATGTTCCTAATCACTTGGATTCTCGTATCTGTTCTGTAGATTTGCTTCTTTAATTCTTAAATTTTGTTCAACAAACGTAATTCCAGACCCAAGAGATAATGGGAAAAGATTATTATAAGATACTTGGTAAGTTATTACTTTATCATTGGATATTCTTAATTTATTTATTTACGTTTACTGTTTCTTTATAGGGCTTACGAAAAATGCCTCTGATGATGATATCAAAAAAGCGTATAGAAAGTTGTAAGGATCTTCGTTTTACGTTAACGGATGAGAACATAACATCCTAAAGGTCCACTGATTTTTACTCCTTTGAGGGCAGCGATTCCTGTTTCATTTCTTGAACTGAAATTTGTTCACTTTCTGAATTTAAAACCTTTTCTACGTCATTGGACTGTTTTTTGACGCCTGGAGGATTTAATCAAAAAACACAGTTGAACTACGTTAAAACCAGTAAAATTAAAAAAGATCATAATAAAATTGCTAGAACTAACTGCTACTCCTGTTTACCAGTTAGTAAGATCTGGATACTATATACTTGAATAAAAAAATGGATTTGCTAATCATTGAATAGTTTCCCAGTATTGCTATTTTCTGTTTTAGAGCCCTCAAATATCATCCAGACAAAAATAAAGAGGCTGGTGCCGAAGAAAAATTCAAAGAAGTGGCCGAGGCCTATGAAATATTGAGTGATCCAAAGAAAAAAGAAATATATGACAAATATGGAGAAGAAGGTACATAATCATAGCAAATAAATATTCTTTTCTAATTGATTCAATATTTCTGTTTAGGTTTGAAAGCCGGAGGTGGTGGAGGCGGTGGTGCTGGAGGCCCAGGACAACAATTCTTTTACACAAATGTCGATCCACATCAAACATTTAGAATGTTTTTTAATGGGGCTGATCCATTTGCCATGTTTTTTGGCGGAGATGATGATGATGGATCGGGTGGGTAAGTTACGACTCTTTGTTAACAAAACGCGCACTACTCCATACTATATTTGAATGTTTGAGGTTTGGAGGATTTCCGGGAGGTTTGGGAGCGTTTCAATTTGGCGGAGGCGGTTTAGGTGGACAACGACAATCACAAATGCAGCGGAAGAAAACACAAGATCCACCTGTTGAACATGAATTGTTAGTATCATTAGAAGAAATTAATTCTGGAACAACAAAAAAAATGAAAATATCTAGAAAAGTTTTAAATGCTGATAGTCGTTCAACTCGTGTAGAAGATAAAGTACTAACAATTGACATCAAACCAGGTTGGAAAGCTGGAACAAAAATAACATTTCCTCGAGAAGGTGATCAAAGTCCATCAACGATTCCCGCTGATATTGTATTTATTATTAAAGACAAAGTACATCCAACATTTAAACGTGATGGAAGTGATTTATTATATACAGCCAAAATTAGTTTAAAAGACGTAAGTACTATTTCTCATTTTGAGCTCGATTATATCTTTTTCTTCGCTTGAGAATGCTGCTACTAACGTAATTGCAAAATAATATTTTGAGTTTAATACTGGTTTTAAAAAGCAATGAAATAGATGAAACTAAGGAATTTTCCAAAGATTATTGATTGATCTTTTGTTTCCGATTGTGAAGCGATTTAACGCAATCGTTTCTTCCTATTTTGCAAGTTTCTGTAAACAATCTATCGATCAGCGTTTTTTTTCTTTATATGAGTGTCGTAATAACTTTTGGTGTTTAATATTGTATCTTCATTCTGTTGTGACTTTTAACGCATAGTTTTTGTTTTCTATTTACGTAACATTGTGCCTTCCTTATAGCCCATAACTTTATAGAAATATGATCATAAGCCGCGCATAGAAAGAGAAATGATAGATTGTTCAAAACAAAATGCTTAGTTAAGTACACATCTGTGTGTTCACTCAAGGATATCATTTTTTCGTACTATTCTATATTTTACTTAACGAAAATATGTTGAATGAAAGAAGTATTAAGTTCAATTTTCAGTTGATGGTGAAGGAAAATTATTACACAGATGTGTAATACTAGAAATACAGAAGTCTAAAAGTACTTTTACATTATAATAATATTTGATTATTTAACATTCGATTTCCTCGTGAAAAACCCTTCTACCTGTTAGAAAAGTTTAATTTGATTGTGATATGCAGTAAAGTTTCTTGAAAGCTAGAAAGCGTACAGACAGATATATCTTTTATTTCTTTCATCCTACTTGATCAAGCAGAAGAGTACTTCATAACTGTCTAGAGAGCGACAGTTTTTACTGAATGTTGGAGTGAGTAGTGGCTCTGCTCTGCCATTTACTTCCTCTAATTTATTATTGAAGAAAACTCATTTAAGAACTTGCGTCATTCATTTTTATGTTAGGCTCTATGCGGAACAACCATAACTGTACCAACACTCGATGCATCAAGAGTGAGAAAATTACAATTGAATGAAATAATTAAACCAACAACTGAAAAACGTTTAACAGGTGATGGACTTCCATATCCAAAAACGCCTACCAAACGTGGTGACATCATTGTTCGATTTGACATTAAATTTCCCGATTCATTAACCAAAGAACAAAAAGAGCTTCTAAGTGGTACATTACGTGTATAAATTGCTCATTCTTTTAAAAAGCCTCATGATTCGTAGCTCCCATTAACACACATACACTGGTCATTCATTCATTTTTTTGTCAGAACCAAACAATATCAATACGAAAAAGCAATACCCGAATGAATTTTGTTGTTATTTTATCCCCTTTTTCTATCTCGTCAATTCATCGGTGTGTTTTTTATAAAAATATTTGTTATTAGCCTAATTTTGCTTTTTTTCTCCAAAAATTCACAGTACTGCTATCAATTCAAGATATCCAGAACTCGTCCTGCATGCGTTTTTGGTTATGATAAAGGCTCTGTCGAAAAAATGTATGTTGCTGCTGATTGTGTGTGTGTAGAGGAGGAAGTTTGCTGGTCAAGGTAATGTTTACTACATACTTCTGTATCTTTTTGGCACTATGTGTTCGTGTTTACGCATGTCGTCGTCTACGTTTTTTGTTCAATGTCGGTTTTGTATTTTTTTCTTGTCTCTTTTTTTGTCTTAAAAAATGCTTTTTTGCGCGTTTGCCTACTTCGTTCGTTTCTTCTGTTTTTTTTTTACCTCAAGAAAAAAATAATAAACAACAAACTTCTAAAGAGAAACATGATAATAAAAAGCAAGAAAACTTTCTATTTTCATTTATTTGAATAGCGTTTGTTCATTTTATTTTGTTTTCCAGCTGCTTCTTTTATAACAACAACACAAAGAAGTTTGAGAATCGAATCGAACAACTATTAACTGACTCGAATCTTCGCTGTCTTTTTGCTTAAATAAAGCGAGATCAAGATTAGTGTGATTTTACTATCACATGCAAATATATTTTAAAATAAAATAAGCATCAAGAATTAAATACAAATAAACAATATTGTTGTAACTTTTATCATGTGATTCAATTGTCGTATTTTACAATGATATTAAACTATTTAATTACATTCTGTCAATCTTATCAGACAAAAATAAAAATAAAGCTTAAGGGTCGATTTCGTACAGGACAGAACATTTTGCTTATAAAAAAATGGATGTCAGAATAAATCTCACCCATCGTATTTCATCAATATTTCACTCAATTTTCATTGTTTAGACTTCATCTTTTAAAAAGATTTCCCGTTCAATTCTTACAAAACTATATAAAGAGTAGGAAATGACAGTGAAAATTTATATGGTAAACACGGTCAGATTCCAAAACTCCATATTTTTCAACGTTTTTTGCGGTTTTTGTTCGTTTTAATTCTTGAACTTGCAATATACAAGGAAATCAAATAAATCATTTCGTAGCCCGAAACGCTCTTTCGTTTAGTGGCAATATAAATTTTTCTAAGGTTGAGAGTCTTGAGTGCAAAGACCTTTTTACAGATTTTCCATCTTTTTTGCAATATTTTCGTCTCACTTCGTAAAACGCATATAGCAAGATCATAAATGAATTTCCTATGATCACATTTTTGTTGTTTCAGAGACAAATAGTTACTTCACGCCTGAGCAACGATATGGATCTAACTCTCATTTCCTCCAACAAAATGCGCGCCTGAACAAAAATTTTGACTCTTCTATTTCATACTCTTAAGAAATATCGTGATTTATGTGTCATCATCTTATTCAAGCGACGTTTACTAAGCGTGACGAGAAAGAGCATACTTGAAAAAAATAAAACATAGAAAACCACAGCGTTTACCGTATAAATTTCAACTCATTTCCTACAATGGAACTTTTTATATAGTTTTGTACTGGGAATCTTTTTAAAAGATGAAGTCTGAACAATGAAAATTGAGTGAAATATTGACGACATACTGAGGATGACATTTATTCTGACATGCCCGTTAGATCAGATCAAGGGTTCAAGTTTTGATAAATATACAATTTGGGGAGAGAACTTGAAAGACACATTTCTCACTAAGAATTAACATTTCTGTTAAGAATTGTCTTTGCTAGCATTAAATTCAAATTTTCATGTTCTAAAATGATAGAAGAAAAAGACATTAATAGATGAAAGTTAAAATTGGAGGATATGTGCCAAGTTTTTCCGAGGAATATTTCTAAAACAAAAGATGATCAGATAGCAAGCTGATTTGTAGTCTCTTTACTCAGTTGACGATGGTGACTGAACACTGACTTATTTTAGCTTATTGATAATTTAAATAAGAACTTTGCTACTGTCATTCATATATTTCTGATTATTCTTTGAAAAGTAAATACAAAATTTACAGTTGTTACATGCAGAAAAACAAATTAGAACAAAAATTGTACTGCAAAAATGTACCTTCTCAGTTTTTTTATTAACAAAGATGTATATTAAAAAATGCAAGCAAAATCACTGTTCATAATAGTCTTTTTTATGTCACAGATTAATACTGAAATATAAAAGATATAAAAATAAAGAAAATATTTGATTGTAGATTATTGTATTTCTCTTTAGATAAAAAACATTGAATCTATGCGTAGTTCATTAGATATATTGATTATTTTACTATGAATTGATTTATCATTAGTATCACGTACTGGCGTTCTAAAATGAACCAAGTGCTTATAGAACTAGGATTTAAGTTAAATTTAATACAACATACTGTAATTCTTTTGAATAAAGAGCAGCGCGCCCAGCCAATATATCAGCATATTTTACGACAGCCGGTATTGAGATCGATCGTGTACAACGAGCATAAGTATAACAAAGAGCGTATGTTAACATTTGAATGTTATCGGCGGTTAGATTATTATCATCATACATAAGATGATAATGACTGGGTCGATTGGTGCCCTACCAAAAACAGAGACGATTGACCTAATAAGATCATAGTTAAGCAATTAATTTGCTCACTTTTAACGGACCGTGGCTGTTTAAATAGAAGTTGTTTGTAGATGTACTGATAACATTCGGAGAATCAACAACTGTACCAGCCACAACATTGTCATAGCCGTGGCGATTATTGCTCTCGGTGAAAAATCGTGTATGGTGACGTTTTTGAACAATCACATATGTGATATACGGGCGATAAGCGTCGGATAATTCAACGCATGCATGACGAATTGAATCTAATTCATAGGAAAATATCTAGAAAAAAACAACTAAGAATGTCAGATTGAAATATTATACTCCACGTTGCAAACGAATTTATTTCTTGCTAAGGTGAATAATACACAGTAACTGAGAAGGTACATTTTTTCAATTAATTCGTACTTCTCATAATGATAATATGGTACTAACCAGAAGTGGGCACAGGGCACTTATTTTTGACCTGTCCCGCCGTGCCGCCCTAGCCTGTGCGGTCCTGTCCTATCTAAAGAATGACTCATAAAAAAATATCTTCCTGCTCTGCCTTGCTGGACAAATACCAGATATACCTTTTTCTCGACAAAGTTAGAAAAACTTTTGAATCACAACGACTTAATTTTATTCTTTTCATTAAGAAGCAAACGCTGTTTTCTCATAACAACAATACACGAAGGTAGAGAGAGAAACAACCAGGAGTCTGTTTTTCAAAAAAGTTAAATTTTGCTTAAGTAAGATTTTTTTGCTACGTGAGTTCTCGAAAGCGTCTTAACTTCAGACCACTTTTAAGTTTTCATCTAATTTTTTAAGTGAAAAATTATTTATACTTTGTAACTTCTTTATTTTCGTAGTCAGATCCACAAATTAGATAGAAACCCAGGACAAAAAAAAATGTTCCTCTGCTGACCTACAGAGCAGGGCTAAAACTTTTTTCTTGTTCTGTGTTGCCTCCAGGACAGGACGCAGGGCAGGGTAAGATTGTCTTGCCCTGTGCACATCTCTGATACAAACATCAATTTACCGTATCAAATTCGCCTTCCGATATTCCATCACGGTAGATAATGATTGCATTTGGTGGATATTGTCTCAGATCATGATATGATTTAATAAGACTTTTCATTATGTCTTTTAAATCAACAATCATTTCCAAACTTTGTCCATTTTCCATTTTGGCTGGGTAATATTGAACACGCAACTGTTTGGCATATCGATATGGAATATCATCAACTGACGCACAAACAGCAACAGTTGCGCGTCTACCGGTATCCAGCAAGCCGGGTCCCGGATAACTTAGATCAATACCAACATACATGATACGATGACCACGAGAAAAAAACGTTTCAATGCCAGGACTAAAAACGGATAAAACGGAACCGTTCAGTCTGTAAATAGGCAGCTCAAGATAACTTAACTTACTCTACTTTTAGCCTTGAATTTATTCCATTTAACTTAGAGTTAATTTTAAGTAATAATTGTTCAATCACAGGTGCATTGAATACTTCTCGTCCTCTATGTGTATTTTTCCGGACGTTTTTTCCAATAATACATCCTGTAATAATACCCACTTGGTACTCACAGAACGATTTAACAAGACGATACAATTCTACATTATATTCGGGAAATACAAAATATATAAATTTACAATCATGATTTTCATCCATCAGCCTTTGGATATATTCGATAACTGAATTTGTATCACATTCTTGATAGATAGCTGGTAGACAAAACGTTTTAATTCCATGATTAAACGCACGTCTCCTCAACTCTACGCAGAACTCTTTCACATCATTTTTACTCAGATTCTTATACGACATATTGATCATTGCCCACACTTGTGGAAACACTGCTGGACTGTCGTATTTGACGCAATTTTCCATCGTCCATACACCGGGTTCCCTGAAATTTCGTACGTCGAATTTTTCATATTGAACTATGGGCTCTGGTAATATACGTGCTTCTGATAGTAACATTTGTGAATCAACATTCAAACGCCATGCTGTCAAAATTGGATCGTCATTAAAATCGAATTCTTTATTTCGGACATTCATGACGTTCTTGAAATATACATCAGGTGGCTGTGATGCATTATCACACAGATTTTTCACTTGATCAGGTGTCATCTTTTTAACACAAACTGGTTCAACATCGCACAATTCCATTGGTAAATATATCCAACGATCTTTTTTCAGTATTGATAACACTGGTAACTGAGGATATCTACAAAACACTTGTCCATTAACTAGTTAAAGATGATTTTAAAAATTCACTTACGTTAATAGTAAATTATAATGATTTTGATAATGCTCTTCAACTTTAATCAGTGTACCGCTTGAATCACTAAATTCTTGTTCTTTAGCTGATTTGCCCAATGAATTAACTGTGTAAACACAGATTATCTGAGCATTTTTATACCGGATTTTCATACCTGTAACGATAAACACCGCATTAATCAAAATAAGACATTCACTTCAAATAATACAAATACCCTTAATTTGTTCATTGATATAATCAATACGGTTTTTATCCCTGGATAGCGTATCACATAGTTCACACATTTTTTTATCTAATTCTTTATTATTATCTATTGAATGTTTCCATATTAATTCATGTAAGAATTTCAAAAATGTTTGTTTTTTCGTAAATATGGTATGATTGACTAAAAAACCCACATTAGTAAACAAATAAGAGTCCTTCAGACAATGACATACCGTCAAGATTAAGAGCTAATTTAGGTTCATTGGCAGACAATACGACTGCTGAATAAAATCCACGCCATCCAACTTTACCAAGACCCAAATTGAATGTGTTCTCTTTTGTTGATATAGTGTAAAATGATCGACGTTGAATAGTATAGGCATTTTTGGATATGGCTTCATGTAAAACAATTGTTAATATTTGTATTAAACGATCGATTTCCAGATCTTTTAAATCAATTCTTCCTTGATTAGATTCGATTAGTTTTATGATAAAATTAAACAATTCTTGTTTACCCCAACGGTTCAGCGCTGGTATCGGGTATTTTACACCTTTTTGATCAATATCAGGTAATTTTTCCGAAGATATAACAATACTATCGTTGTCGAATGCCAGACTATTGTGCATTGCACTAGGCAAAGTTTTAATCCAAGAACTATAAATTGCTCTTTTTCTTGTAAACGATAATTCCACATCATGATTACTCGATATATCGACATGATATTGATAAACGGTGTCCAATAAATGTTGAACGTTTAACAATTTAAAATAATTGACAAGTACACGAATTCGTTCGCCAATTTTACCACATTGTTGAGTTTCTCTTAAGTGACAGCGGTCATGTTTTGACAAAAAGTCGGCGCTCGATAAAGTTGACACACGCCATACAGATGAAGCGTTCGATCGAGTTTTACCACGACCAACTCCAACACGATCTGAGACAAATGATTGCATAGTAGTTCTTTGATCGCATGATGCCTGACTTTGATTAGGTGACTTTTCAAGGTTTGACTCTGAGAGAGATGATAAAGTCGGAGACGGAGGAGACTGTTCTTTCCGACAAATACCACGTCCACGAGACATCTAAATAAACCTGCAAACGAAAACTCTTGAATATGAGTCCATTCCCGAGGATTAATGTACGTAATACAAGACAAAAATAGTGCGTTAAAGAAGTTTTGAAACATTCACTAAGGATAGGCCATTTGTTTTAAAAAAGTTTTCATATTTAAGTTAAACATGATGCATCATAGAATGCATTGTCCTCTACAAAATAAGATCGCCTCCTGATCTCCACGAACTTCCATTGAGGAAATACAAATATTTTAAAAGTTGTTACATCACAAGGAAATTTTGTGACCACAATACAAGAACGTGTAATATAAATTTGATACGAGGTAGTGTTAATTCTGTTGCTAATATGATAAGGAAATCACATTTAAATTTAATTTCGTTTTTCTCGTAGAATTTTCTTTTATTTTATAAATTTATTTACAACTGTTAAA